>JAUZNJ010030528.1:0-14733 GCA_034780135.1 Jordanella pulchra
GCCTCTTGGCGGTCCCGAAGAAGTTGATGGAGCGGACCTCTCATAATCCTCGATCAATGAAGGATCGAGGATATATGAGCCGGGAACCCAGGTGCGATCCTCCGGACCGTAGCCCTCCCTGTGCACGCTCTGCTGGAGAAAAGGTGGTAGACAGGCTCCGGATCCCAACAAAAATAATAAACTCATGAAACAGGCCTGGACAAAAATGATGGTACCCCTCGAAAAGACTGAAAATAATATGTGCAGTAGTAATTAGTAATTAGTCCATGGGACTATATATAGGTCAACAGGTGCTGTGCTGTTTGGTGATATGGTGTGCACCACACTCAACATGGATCAGAGAAAACAAAGGGAAGAGTTGTCTCAGGGGGTTAGAAAGAAACTCAGACACAGGCATGTTAAAGGTAAAGGGTATAAGATCATCTCCAAGCAGCTTGATGTTCTTGTGACTATTCAGAAACTTAAGATCAATGGGACTGTAGCTGACCTCCCTGGGTGTGGCTGCAGTAGGAGGAAAACCGATGACAAAAAAGAGACAGATAATACAAACAGTAACAAAAGAGTCCAGAAAAACTTCTAAAGAGATTAAAGGTGAACTTCAAGCTCAAGGAACATCAATGGATTTAAAAGTGGATTTAATGGGGACAAACCAAGGAGGAATAAATTATTGAAAAAAATAACAACAACCAACAACCATAAAAAAGCCAGACTGGAATTTGCAAAATGCTGACAAGCTTCAAAGCCTTTGGGAGAATGTCCTATGGACGGAGGAGACAGAAATGGACATTTTTGCGAAGCCACATCGGCTCTATGTTCACAGACAGAAAAAAGAGGCATATCAGAAAAAAACAATGTCCCTGATCTAAACCCTATTTAGCATCTTTGGAAAAAACTGAAACATGATGTCTGAAAAGGCTACCTTCAAATCTGAGACACTTGGAACAGTTTGTTGGATCAAAATACCTGCTGAGAGGAGCAGATGTCTTATTGACAGTTACAGGAATAGTTTGATTGCAGTGATTGCCACAAAAGGTTGTGAGACAAAATATTAAGTAAAGAGTATCTTCAGTTCAGTTTATTTATATAGCACCAATTCACAACATATGTCATCTCAAGGCTCTTTACAAAGACAATTAATTCAAATCACACAGTCAGATTAGTTAGAAGTTTTCTATCTAAGGAAAACCAGCTGATTGCATCGAATCATTGACTCGACAGCAATCCTTCACACCAAGCATGCATGTAGCAACAGTGGAGAGGAAAAACTCCCTTTTAACAGGAAGAAAACTCCAGCAGAACCAGGCTTAGTGTGAGCGGCCATCTGCTGAGGCTGACAGAAATAGACATACAGAGAGAAACAGAGATATAAAAGTTAACATTTAATCATAAGAGGTGATTGAGAGTTATGAAGGGAGGGGTTGAGAGAGCATGAACTGTGTATAAGGATATGACTCGGTTATTATAATACTCAAGGTGTTGTCTTGCTTCAGAAGTAAGCATATCAACTTCACTAAGTGAGCTTAAACGTAAAAAATTCAATAATAATTATTTTATTTGTCTTTTTTTCAAAAACACTTAATTCATTAAGTTAAAATATTGATTTTGGTTTAGTTAAGGACAAAACATTTGTATCAGTTCTTTATTGATATCTAAAGCTGTGCAGCATGCTTCGGTATCCAGTACCAAACCACAATTTGTATGTGGATAGTTCGTTATTTCATAGAAATTCCTCCCCCCCATTTCAGTTATACATGTTGTCTTAAGTTCGGCAGATGGCTTGGCACCTGGTTGCATGGGTCAGCTGAACTCAGAGCGATACTTGCAGAGACCATGTCTCCATCAGGGATTGTTGGAATGCAGTGTGTCTTCACTGCGTGGGAAAGTGAAGAGAAACTGGTGTTAAACAAAGAGCAGGGAAACAGAAACCGAGCTTTATGCAGAATGTAGCAGCAAAAAAGAAAAATAAATCTTGCTTTCTTTGCTTTTGGCATAGTATGATGCCAGATATGGTGTTTGTTTCCATGGTGCTTTGCATCAGTTGTAAACCCAAGATAATGACTGCTGTTACAGGAAATATTTGGATTTTGGAAACCCTTTCGATTTCTCTCTACATATATTTTCAGTCATGAGAAAAAAGAAGGAAATGTAATCAGCCACGTGAATTCAAAAAGCCCTTTCATATGAGGACGGAATTACTACATGAAGCAACTTTGCATGCAATGTTAGACAATCAGGGCTGCATGGGTTTGAATTCGGGTTTGACACCCATTCTGGGGTCTTTCTGCATGGAGTTTGCATGTTCTCCCCATGGGTTCTCTCAGGATATTCAGGTGTTTCTCCCACAGTCCAAAAAAAAAGACTGTTATTTGGTTAACTGGAATGTCTAAATTGTCCTTAGGGGTGTGCGTTGTTTTATGTCTTTGTGTGTCTCTGTGTTGCCCAGACTGGAACCTGTCCAGGATGTACCCTGCCTTTCAACCATAGTCTGCCAGAGACAGCCACAGGCCCTACCGAGACCCTGACGCAATAAGTGGGAGAGAATGCACGGGGATTGACAATCGTAATCTTTTTTGCTTCCAAGGAATGGATAACTTGCTACTTATCATTTATTTACATTGTTTGATATATTTCCATGGTAATTTATTCTTTGTTTATATTTTTTAGTGGAGCATTAGGATTGACAGCTGCAATATCTAACTTCTGTTGTCACCAGGGGCAGTGTTACAATTAGGGTAAACTAAGTGCTTGTCGACAGTGTCATGTTCTTGCAGGCCCCATAAAACTCTTCATGCACATTTGCTTATTACAGTTAATAATTACTTATGCATAAATTTGTTTTGATGGACATCCTTCTGCTTAAATCTTATCAGATAGTCTTTCCTCAGTCTCCTCTACATTGGGTAAGTCCATCTTACTCCACATAAAAAAAACAAAGAAAAAACATTTTGAGATAACTTTGCTGGGCTTTTTATGTTAATTTATTTTTCTCTTTTCTCCTTTCTTTTCCTTTTTTTTTAATGGATTTTATGTTTTCAAATCTTATTTTTTTCCAATCAGGCTGGTGAGTATATTGTTTTTTGGCAGCTATTTTTTTTTCTTTGTTAATAGCACTTGGTAGCAACAACTTCAAAGTAAAAGCATGACCAGAATATTCTAGGATGTATGGGGTTGGCAGAGATTTTAGTTTCTCTTTACTTATCCTGGAGCAATTCCACACCTAACTGATAGCAGCAGTCTGGACCTGTCCTATTCTGGGGATTATCCAGATCTTTTTTTAAGGTTCTTGAACATGTCTCAACCAAAGATAAAGGTGTTAATCAGAAAAATTACTCCATCAAAAATGCTGACATTTCATTTATGCTCACTTGATTTCATGTGCCATGGGCAATTTCAGAATGAGGTGTGTTAATAAATGTGTGGGTGATACCAGAAACATCATGTTTTATTACGTTTTACAGACATTTTCTTTTCTTGCTTTGTTTTAATTTGATTTCTTTGCATTATTTAAATTTCTTAATGTTGTGATAACTGATACAAAATATTAATATATGTTCAAACACAGTCTCCTTCAGGTGCCTTTTTTTTCCTCTGTACTGTCGCTACATGCATGGTGTGAGGGATTGCTGTGGAGTCAATGAGTCGATGCAATCAACTGGTTTTCCTTAGATAGAAAACTTTGAACTAATTTGAATGTGTGATTTGATTGAATTGTCTTTGTAAAGTGCCTTGAGATGACGTGTTGTGAATTGGCGCTTTTCTGTTGAGACAGATGGCAACCTGACCATCCTTTATAGTCACAAACTGATGTCCTGTAAGCAGATACTGTGACTTTGTGAGGACCACGCCTTTTAATCTGTTCAAGCTCTTGTTTGATACATTTTTTCATCCGTTTTCAGGCATGGCTTCTGGATTATAAATGAAGCCAAATGATAAACAAGGTTTCATTTTTCTCAGCCTCACTTCTACGGTCCTTTGAAAATAGATATGTTAGCAAGATTTCATGCTCATTTCGACCTAAAATGTTGTTTAAGTCAGGCAGGCATGTTTGTTGAATCCAACTGATTAGGTTGAGAAAATCAATCCCTTTCCTCACTGACATTGATTATAGTGAAGGCAATGTCAGACAGAAGCTCAAAGTGGAGTGAAATGAGTCGACAACTCTGTTATTAGGCAAACCCCCAAACTGTGAGAGCCCATAAAGGCCATGCTGGGAAAAGTACTCTAATGACATTAGTTTAAGAAAATGAGTAATTCATCTTATTATCTTGACTATTTTTTTATCGTACCTTCTTTTCTTAGTGTTATTTTCTTAAAACAACAAACAGTTGTTTATATGGATACCAGATTATTACATCTTAGTATTTTTCAATCAGTGAAAAAATTAATAAAGGGCGATTTTCCTAAAGTAATAAAACATAAAGACAATCATGATACCAACATACACTCAACAAAAATATGAACGCAAAACTTTTGTTTTTGCCCCCATTTTCCATGAGATGCACTCAAAGATCTAAACTTCATTCCAGATAAACAATATTACCATTTCTTTCAAATGTTGTCCACAAATCTGTCTAAATGTTTGATAGTGAGCACTTCTGCTTTGCTGAGATAATCCATCCCACCTCACAGGTGCCGCATCAAGATGCTGATCTGACATCATGATTAGTGCACAAGCGGACCTTATACTGCCCACAATAAAAGGCCACTCTGAAATGTGCAGTTTTTCTTTTTGCTTTATCTGTTATGGATGTTCTTCGTACATAACAGATGCCTGCCCATACCATAACCCCACCACCACCACGGGCCACTTGATCCACAACATTGGCATCAGCAAAGTGCTCCCCCACACAATGCCACACACACTGTTTGCCATCTGCCATGAACAATGTAAACCGAGATTCATCCGTGAAGAGAACACCTCTCTAATGTGCCAGACGTCATCGAATGTCAGCATTTGCTCACTCGAGTCTGTTATGGCGACGATCTGGAGTCAGTTTATGACCCCGATGAGGACAACGAGCATGCAGTTCAGCTTCCCTGAGATGGTTTCTGACAGTTTGTGCAGAAATTCTTTGTTTATGCAAACCAATTGTTTCAGCAGCTTTCTGAGTGGCTGATTTCAGATGATCTTGGAGGTGAACCTGCAGGATGTGGAGGCCCTTGCCTGGTGTGGTTTGACGTGGTCTGCGGTTGCGAGGCCAGTTGGATTTACTGCCATATTCTCTGAAACACCTTTGGAGACGGCTTATAGTGGAGAAATTAACATTCAATGCACGAGCAACAGATCTGATTGACATTCCTGCTGTCAGCATGCCAATTGCACGCTCCCTCAATGCTTATGACATCTGTGGCATTTTGCTGTGAGACAAAACTGCATATTTCAGAGTGACCTTTTATTGTGGGCAGTGTAAGGTACACCTGTGCACTAATCATGATTTCAGATCAGCACCTTGATGTGACACACCTGTGAGGCAGGATGGATTTTCTCAGCAAAGCAGAAGTGCTCACTATGAAACATTTAGACAGATTTGTGGACAACATTTGAAAGAAATGGTAATATTGTTTATCCGGAATGAATTTTAGATATTCCAGATAAACAATATTAGATATTCCATCTCATGGAAATTTGGAGCAAAAACAAAAGTGTTGCGTTTATGTTTTTGTTGAGTGTATATGCGCTGTTCTAACACTACGTGTTCACAGGTCAAAATATCAGCCACTAAAAAGTACTTGATTAAATCCTACATAGCTTACAACAAAGAACAAAGAAGTCTGGTTGCAGAAAAGGTAAGTTTGTCTCCAATGAGGACTGGGGCTAAGTTTATTATTAGATGAAGTGATGTTATTATCAGTCCTGTGATGCAACATTTTCCACTGATTGTTTTTACATGTCTGAGAAAGTCAAGGGAGTCTGGTTGACGGTCCATCTATATTCCCTTTATGCACATAAACAGGTCATCCCATTTCTACCAAGGTCAACATCACTTCCCCCGAGTGTGTTTATTAAGCTGGCATGGTTGATATGCAGGAGGAACATTGCCAGCATTTTGAATAAAAGAAGCAGTAAATTGAGATTGCGTGTGTGGCCATTAAACACATCACTGCATGCAAATGGAAAAGTTTCACTGTTTTGGGAATTGTCTCTGTCAGCAATATAACTTTGTAAATACAAAAACTAAAACTAAAATGTGGAATGTTTGATCTTTCTGCAGCATCACCACAGTTCCCCTGAAGTCCCACTTCAGGTCAATCAATCAATACTGCAGGCTATAACAGATCTTCTCCTCTGTTTGTCCAAAAAAGTTAAACTTACACCCAACAGAAGGTAGAGTTTGTTGCTACTGACTTTGAAAACAGTTGCAGTTTCAAATTAACTTTTGTTTGTTTAATTGCGTAAACAATTTCCAGAATTTTCCATATGGTCTATTTTTACTCACTGTTTGGCATTAAATCAGTGTGATTTTTTATTTGCTAAGTTCCAAAATGTTATAAAAAAATCCTTTTGAGGATTTTTATAACATTTTTGAAGTATTAAAGTTTACATACATTTGATACCATTTTGATTTTGATCTTGGATTTAAAAGACAAAAATGTATGTTTGATGGTATTTCAACACCCAGATAACGTAGATTAACCCACCAAAAACTTACACAAACATGACAGTATGAACGGTGCTTTAAAATGTTTTTTAAAGGAAAGTTCCTAGAAAGTTTGAAATATCTATCTGTCTGTCTGCCTGCCTGCCGGAGATAGGCATCGGCCCAGACGCAACCCTGATGGACCAAGCGGGAGAAAATGGATGGATATTATTTCTTCTATTTGACTGTTTCTAGAAGTAATAAAGAGCAATAAAGACCAAAATGGAAGTACAAGAACATGCAAAAATTAAATGTACTTTTTGACGAATATAGCCCTTTAAACTTGAAGGAACATACATTTTCAGTTAAACAAAATTTTGCGTTAATTTTATATTAAATGGAGAATACTCTCTTAACTTCCTGTCTTTAAATCAGGTTTAAGTGTACTTTTTTGCACTTCTCTAGATTATCTAAGGCAGCTAAAAGTGAACAATAAAGTTTTGAACAATGATATTATATGTGACTAATCTGGAGGAATACTGGTTGACTCACTTAAAGATGTAGAGAAATTAATGATAAATGCACTGAAGCCCTTTACTGTCTCTACAATGTCTTATATGTTTTACACAGGAAGTCTGATGGACATTAGATACTGTATGCACAACTTCCTAGTGTCTTAAAGTCTGACCAGCAATTTCCTTTCTGTTGGTATTAATAGAAAGGAAGATCTGATTGGCTCGCTATTCAATGGTGAGGCACAGCAAGAGAGATACAAGAATGTTTATTCTTTCTACCAGAGAGTGTGATCCATGCTGGGCGTCTGCCGGGGATTCTTGGAACCAAGCAGCAATATCTGCCAGCATGACGTGTATAACCCTCTGGCAACATCCTCCTCACATTGAGCCAAGGTCACTTTGCTCCATACAGCACCTCATCCCACAATACAAAAGGATAAAGAATAAGTTGGTCCACTCTCTGGGGTGGTAGAATCCTTACAATTGCTTTTCTTGACAAATCCTCCACTTTTGAGTGCTGTCTAATTTGTATGCACCACTCCTTCATTATTCAGCCCATGAAGCACTGTTTTTAATCCTCTATGCTTTCTTAAAGCACATCAATATCTCTAGAACAATCCAACTAACCTCATATTCTATAAGTTCTCCAATAGTTTTAAAGTGACCTTTCTTATTAGAAATATTTATTTCTTTATTCCCCTGACAGTGGATGTTTAGGTTGAGATGACAAAAGAATGAAGCGACTTACTTATAAATTACTAGATTTTGAAAAGTTTATTTATTTCAGATTCTAAAAAATTATTTTTTTCCAGATTAGCTAAACACAGATGGATTTAAAGAATTTTTCCCTATTAATTAAAAATATTTTTAGCTTACAGTTAATGTAAAAACATTTTATATTAGAACACTACATCCGCAAATAAAATAAATATTTTTCATACACAAATTGGGAACTCGTTAAAAGTTTGTTCAGTTAAAAAGCTTGAAAACTATAATTTCTAAACTATACTTTTGATATGATGAACAACCTCATTAAAACACATATTACATATTACATTTTTTTAAAAAACCCTCAATCTTTTTCTAATTGCTAGCATTGCAACCAAAATGTTTATAATGTTGTCTTCAAACTCTATTACAAATAAAAATTCAAAGAAATGTGGAATGCATTTGTACTTAACCCCCTCAGTTCTTATAAGCCTAATTAAAATCCAGTGCAATCAACAGCCTTCAGAGTTTATCAGGTTAGTCAAAGGCATCCCATTATGTTTATTTATTCTCAATTCAAATCCATCTGTGCTTTGAATGTCTAACCTAATAAAAAAATTGAAATATATTGAAAGCCATGGAACACATCAGTAAGGAAAGGGATAAAGTTGTTGGGAAGTTAGAAGTCAGGTTAGGTTATGAGACATATCCTTAGTACTCAACATTTTCTAGAATTTTGAGGATGGGAAAAGCAACAGCAACAAACTCACTGAGACACGGCTGTCAACCAGCAGGCCTTGGTGACCTCGGATCTACAGAGATCAACAAATAAGGTAAGAGAATCTGTCAACCCACCAACTTACGGTTGGTTGTGCAGGATACTCCTGTTATGCATTCCTGGTCAAATGAGGCCAAAACCTTTTGACCAACATTCAAAACACAAAATATTTGCATCACAGTGAAAGCACTATAAAACAAATAATAAAAGAAAAAAAAAAATCAACATGTGGCATGTATTTTGTTCCATAGAATCTTCATCCAAAAAAGGTTGAAAAAGACAATAAACCACCTGTACAATTTTTAGAGTGAAAGTTTAGATTAGATAAAACTGTCTACAATAAGAAAAGTCCACATAAGGCTAACCAAGAGAGCAATAGCTGCCAAGATGGCGTCTCATAATCAGCCTTAAAGCAGAAACCCTTCCATGATTTATGGACTTAATAACAGCTAACAGAACTGCATTGTTGTCATGTAACTATTCTTTAGATGTGCAGTTAGCTTTAGATGAAGATGTGCAATGTGGGGTTGCTGTGACCCTAGGTGTTGTGCAAACCAATTGGCAGTAGCTCATTGTGAGAGCAGGAACCAGAGGAATTTCTTTAACAGTGTTATTTATCAATTCCCACCCGCCAAACGAGAAATACCCATCTCTCTCTACTGGAAAACATATTTCAGATCTTGGTCCAGATTTTATATGCTTGCTGTGATGCCGGTTTGCCACGCTTTTGTGGGTACAAGCTGATTGGGAAGACTAGAAGATATGATGTAGTGGGGAGATAAATGAAAGAAGTGTTTGCTAGCACTTGAAGGAGCCAGAGAGCTCTGTGGCTGCTAAGGAAAACTGACAAGCAGCCTCCAAGGAGGAATTTGGAATCTATTTTTCTGATGGAAAGTCATAATCAAAAACATCAAGTGGATTGGAGGAGAGAGAGAGAAAATTGTAGTCCCAGTCGTCTGTCTGCCAAGGCATGTCAGGTCTTGTCTCACTCTTGATCTTTAAGTATATTTTCTTCCTCAAGTCCTCTGCTGTTAATCTGGGAAAGTGCCTCCACACTAGAGTCCATTGTGGCCATCAGATGTGTTTTTGAGCACTGTTTGGCACTTTTTTCAGTCTGAAAAGTCCTTTTCAAGTCATTTAGAACTATGTTTGGTCAAAGTATTACCAGCAAGATCCTTCAATAAATTAAAGAAAAATATTAAGTGTAAAAATCACAACTAGTCTTAAATGAATTTTTTATGATTATGTATGGTATAAACCAAACAGAAAGTTCACTATAATTGAGAATTGAAACGAAAATGCTCCTTTTTATGGTTTTGGAACTTCATTGCAAATAAAAACTGAAAGATATGTTGTGAATCTGCTTTAAGACCTCCCTTTATTTACTTAATTTTTTGTTGCAACAGCTTACAGTTTTCCAATTGCAAAAAAATTTTCTTTGAAAAAACTTTGTATTGAGAGTGATATTTTAAATCAACTTTACTCTTTTTAGAGAGGGACAACATTTCATCTATTTCAGATTAGACTTATTCAGCTTTAGTACATTTTACTATGACACAGTTCCTGTTTACTCGCTCCCTAAAAAGCAAAAGATGTTAAGTTAATGCTAAATTGTGATCAAAAAGTTTTATTTTTGGTTAAAACTGACAAATAATGGTGGATAAATCATCAAACAATCTTCCAATTACAGTCAATGTTAAAACGATGTAACTGAATTCTAATGATTGAAATTCCAAGGAAATGAAATGCCAATATTAATATTGAATGATGTCCCTGACCCCCCTATTTTAAAACAAACTACATTTCCTGTATAAATGTGCACAAATCTATGTTAATATTCTGCCAATATTAAGATTTTTCGCAATTGCGTTATTTTCATAAATAAGAAATACAATTAAAATTGCATAAGAATCCCTTTGTTCACATGATTACTAAATGTAAACACGAGATATGTATCAATACTTCAGCAACAGCTCTACAGCTCATTGAACTTAACATGACAAAAAAATTTAAAAAGTGTTCTTTTTTTTACCTAAAAAATACTCAGTATCCTTATGAATCCAAATATGCCGCGCGATCATCCTCCAACTACTTCCGGTCTACTTTATTCTCATTTTTCAAGGCAGTAAGTGCAGCTGCAGATCACTTGACTCCTGTGATGCATTTAAAAGGGTTTTCATTGCAGTTCTTGTGAAAGATAAGATTTTCCACATAATTGACAAACCCCCCCATCAAAGGGTAAAAAGTTTGTATCGAAAAACATCAGTTGTTTTTTTTTAAATTGCAATGTTTCTATTTCTTAGAAATTTATTGTGGTAATAATTACAATTTTTGCAATTTGATGGAAACAGATCTGCAGTTTTCTGCTGGCTTGTTTGCAGCTCTGCTTCGGACTTTCCTCTGGTTGAGATTTCTCAAAGCCATGGTGACACTTTCAGATTTTCTAACACTGTACCCTGTGCTATCAACAGCTTTATCTGGTTATTTCAACCTCTGAAAGACTTGTTATCTCAAACAATATTTGTCTCCATATCATCTGCACCTGTCGCTCAGGGACAAGTTGTTGGTTGTGTTGACCTATAAACGTTCTCATAAATGAAATAAAATTTTAATGCCATGCCTTCATTTTTTCAGTTTGTGTTCAAACATTTTTCTAAAGATGGTCATTTAATATAATGTTGAACACAATACCCATCATCTGCCAACATTACCACCACGTGTTGGCAGAGATCTTAAAATCACTTTTCTCAACAAATCCTGCAATTTTGAGTCCAATCCAGTTTGTATGCATCTCTACTTCATTATTCCACCCATGAAGCACTGTTTTTATCCTATATGGTTGCTTAAAGCACATCAACATAGACTTCTAGAACATTTTTCAACCTTTTAGAAGTTGAGAAGAAACTGAGCAAAACTCCTGTTGCCTTTCATTTGATTCTTTTGGGGGTGTTCTTTCAGGTAGTACCTCAGTCACATTTAAACACCAATCATTTCACCTACAGGTTTATTCTCTAGAAGAGATGAGACAAGAACAGAGTCATCCTTTCAACAAATAAGGACATACATATAGTACACTAAACCACATAGTATTTCTTTCAAAAGATTGCCCTCCTCTGATAGAGATATTTGTGTCATTATGACCTGAAGGCAAGAGGAAAATTGAGGTTGCCTCAACTGTGTGATTTTCTTTGCTGAGATCCTGGCTCCTGAGGGACTTTTTTTTCTGCGCATGTAATTAAGGTTCTTTTTCTTGTTCTTAATCTGTCTGTTTGTGTTTTACCGTAATAAACATTTTAGCATCAAGAGAAATGGCAAATGCTATTAAATCTCTATGTTTGAAGTCTCTTGATGGCATGACCACCACTTTTATTGTTTCATGGCTACTGACAGTTGTTAAACTACTGTTCATAATATGAATGGGATTTCATTCACTAATACATGTATGAGTGAATGTGATAAACAAGTGAAAGACCAGATGATTCTCAGATCCAATTTGTTTTTTCATGCTGAGCTGCTTTCTGGTAAAACTTTAGAAAAAACAGATGTCTCATTGTCTGACAATAGTTTTCTCCAATTTACATATTTTTTTTGTCGCCTATTGTTTGCTGTTTGTTTCCCATCCGACTCCTCATTGTTTTCAGTCTGAATGTGTCAGCTTCATGCTAAATTAATAGCACACAATCTTCCTTTCTGAACGGTGTTTAACCCAGTATACCAATCCATTTAGAGGGATTCAAGCAGCAGTTGAATCTCAATTTTTAGCTTTTAACAAAATTATCTTTTTAACTCTTATTATTTCAACTGAGGTAATCTGTACCTTAAAGAAATTTTGCACATTAGAAACCATTTGCACAGAACTCTTTTGTGAGGCTGTTAATAAGTAGCATGTAGCTTTCTGGCTTAGATCCTGCACAGGTGCTCCTCATTATGTTGTGTCATTGTAACTTAAAACAAATAAGTTCTACTGTTTGATAATAATTAGGCAAATGTAACGTGTGAAGTCCACAGGTAAAAGTGCTAAGAAGGGATTTTCAAAATGTGATAGCTCACCTCTGTTTTCCTTCTTCAGGGTGTTTAGGCAAAAGCTTTCAATGTGGTTAAATGTGTATATTTATATTCATATACATTTTTGTGTACATTTTATATTGAACGAAAAATTGAACAGCATTAAATTGAATTGAATTGAACTGAAATTAACTGAATTAAAAGGAGTTGAGGAATTTTTCTGGCTCCCCTGAAAATGAATAATGTTCGAGTCCTGTAACAGCTGTACGTTAAGGGAAATCTGATTCCTTGTAAAGTTTGTCCAAAACGTTGTTCTAAATGTGGACAAAAAAACAAGCAAAAGGACCCCCTGTGACATAACTTGGTACTGTATGTGCTTATTTTATAAAGATATTCTTTACTAGATTCATAAAGCAGGTTGCACTAAATACATATAGGAGCATTTTCACACATAAAGTCCAGTGGATGGAGCAATTTGACAACATCTTTACACTGGTTTGCAGTTGAATTCTTCTTATCTACAAAAATAGCAAGGAGCAGAGAAGGTCAAAGAGAAAAAATGTACCTTTTTCATCATTAATACATTTATAGGAACTACATAGAGAGAGAGAATGAATAATGTAAGACTGTACAGTAATTCAGAATGTGAGGATGCAGAAATTTGTCTTTGTCTAATTTGTCAGAATTACTTAAAATAAAATGCAATTATTGAAAAAAAAATGTTGGCTTGTAAAATTACTGTATTTCTGTTATAAGTAATCTACAAAAATGTAAGAACATATTATCATACACTGTTTTATGTAAGGAAACACTAATGCAACTTTTTTTTTATAATATAGAGGTTAAGAAAGTTAAGAAAGAGCAGCTGGTCCAACAAAACTGACTCAAGAATACATTAATCAGTCATCAAGGAGGCCTCAAAAAAAGTGTAACCTCAGGCTTCATTTGCTATGGTTTAGGCCAGGGGTCTCAAACTGGTTCCAGAAAAGGCCGTGTGGCTGCTGGTTTTCTTTCCACCCAAGCAGTAGCAAACCAGACTCCATTCACCTCATCAAGTCATCGGGTTAAGACTAGACTCACTTGTGTGGGAGGCCAATGAACCTCCCTGAAATCTGATAACCCTCCTCCAGATGTTAGACATATTACAAAGTAAAAGCTAATATTATCTGCCCCCATTTCCATAAAGTATTACTTATTCAACTCAGATGATTACAACAAAAAATAAATAAAAAAGCACACACAACACACACACACACACACACACACACACAAAAAAACAACTATACATCACCCTATCCGCTGTTGCATTGACTCATCATAATGACCAAATTTCTTTTAAGCATTTCTATTTGGTCCACAAATCAAAAACTTTAATAGAAATACATCTTTCCATCTGTTTTATGCCTGGAGTTTAGAAACAAATATCTGCTCCATTTAAATTATACTTAATTTCTCTTTTGCAAAATCTATTTTGAATAGTGTTTAGAAGAACCTTTTATTGTCCTTTATACAATATAATTTTGAAATATTGTACTCGATCAATACATTAGGTTTCAATGTATTTAACCAAATCAATATCAGATTTGTGTGATCAATGTATCCTCTTCCACTTATACATTTTATGGGTCTCTTCTGCAATATAAAGAAAGGTTTTAAATGTTATCCAATCCTCATGTCACATATGGTACAATCAGTGAGTTATAGAGAATGTATGACGCTTTTTCATTTACAAAATTCTTTTATCTTGCTTAAAATGGCAATAATTTTAGATATGTTTGGTTTTATTTGATTATATGCAAGATTTCCATGTCTACAGTGCATCAATGAGAGCACCAAGAAACTGAATTGTTTTTGTATGTTGTATGTCAACATTATTAACATATAATTATGCATCAGCACTCTTTTTGCCACTAAAAAATATCATGAACTTTTTTTTTACCAACATTTGAGGATAATCTTTGATTACTGAACCCCCTTTTTTTTCATAAATTCGATTTGAACCTGTTCATGTACTTTTTTTCAAAATATTTTCCTGTGAATAAAGAAAAATTGTATCATCTACATCTAATATATCAAAATCTTGAGTTAGAAATGGGGGGGTGGGGGAACTCTGGTCGGGTGGCCTGTGCGGGCCGTGTGATCTCTGGTC
>JAUZNJ010030529.1:0-14733 GCA_034780135.1 Jordanella pulchra
TGGATCTATCTATATATATATATATATATATATATATATATAATTGGATTTTGTATGAGCTTCACCTGAACGCACCATTTCAGGCTCCCCCCACTGGCTCCTGACTAGACTGGAGGTGACAGCCACCTCGACGCAACCGCCTGATCTGCTCTGCTTTATTTTTTTCGTTGTTTTTTTTTCTTTTAGCAACAGTGCAGCAGAATGCTTCTACTTCTGCACAAGACAATTCAGAAACAAACCACTACGGAAAGTTTATTTGTTTAGAAGAAGATATTAAATAATAGTCCACCTTTTCTCCTTTAAAACACTTCATCCTAATAAAAATCGGATGCTAATAAAAAAAGGGACAAACGGCAGGAAGTTAAACTTTATTTGATAAAGGAAAAAAATGCAAATTCAGTTTTATATAAATTTTGAATGTTATCAATGTCACTGTCTGTCCACTAGGGGCGCTAGACTTGAAGTTTAGAAGCTAGCATCACTGCCCTGTCGCAAAATCAAGCAGAAAAAGTCTTATAGCAAACCACTTAAATCAGTGGTCAGATTAAGAAGTTATTGTTACTTGTAAAGAATGTGCCGCATTTAGCCTCTAGATTAAATCCTACATCAAAGAAACAAAACGTCTGATCAGATAATTGTTATGTCTTTAGCTGAGTTAGCTCCAGTGTTTAAGAGCTCAGGCTGCTGTAAAGCAGCGCTCTTGGTCACGTGACTTCAACAGCTATGGTCTCAGTGCTAGTTTTTAAGAAGCGCAGCCCCCAAAAGCTCCAAATACTGTGTATTGACCTCAATTTAATTAAATATATCTCAAATTTGGCTAATATTTGGGTGAAAGGTCCTACAAATCAAAACATGTTAACCCTATATGGTTTTTTTTGAAGCTGCTCAAAATATATTTTTAAATCCTGTGAAAATAAACAGACTTCCATACATTATAAACCACGACATCTGGATATCAAAATTCACATCTCTAGAGTAAAAAAATAGTGTCTGTTTTGACCCAATTTGTGCCTTTTTAACAATAGTTTAACTAGTTTCTAACTTTACGGATCGAGATGAGAACTTTTTATGATCTTTGTCCCTTAAAGCTCAAAAGCAGAAATTGTATCAGTAATATCCTGTCTGATGACCTTTTTAAGCAATATTTATTACTTTCATTGTTTCAGGCATATTTTGTTTGGACTCATATCACAGCAACTTGAGCTTCATCACTCATTAATAGAGGAAGAAAAAAATTACTGGAAGGCTCCTTAAAAAGGTTTTACTTTTTCTTCAATGTGTAAAAACTTCTGCTGAGTAACTTGTTCCGTTTCCTCTGCTTGTCTTCAAATGTGCTTAATAATAAAAACAAAAAAAAGGAGAAAATATTGGTGTGTTTTATTCGTTTAAAAAGTCCAACCGGTTTGGACTGGAAATCATTACCATGCTGGATCATAATAGATCTTCTAGATTGAACTTGAATCTTCTCGATGAAAAATAACAAATCTTTGGTTCAAGAACAATTTCCAAAGCTTTGAACGTCTCCCAGAGTTCTGAACCATCCATCATCTGCACAAAGACCAGACCCACCAGGACATGGATGTCCACCTAGATGGACAGGCTGGACTGGGAGAGCATTAATCAGACAGGCAGCCAGGAGGTCCATGGTAACTCTGGAGGAGCCGCAGGGAGAAACAGCTCTGGTGGGAGAACCATTTGGGTTTTATGGAAGAAGGGAGAAAATCACCTGTAAAAAAACCTGAACAGAGACGTTTAGAGGGACGGCTAAGCTTAATCTTCTAGATTTGACTGATGTAAACACAACCCGGCCAAAAAAAAAAACATTTTCATTTGATTTTCTCTCTGAGATATTCTGAGCTTCTAACCATCACATATAATCTGAAGTTTAACAAAATTCGGAGAAGGTTCTACCTGTCTAATCTCTAACATGGATCATTAGAGGACTGCTCAAACAGCTGGTAGAAAATCCTCCGTGCGTGTAAATGGGCTCTCTCTGGGTACTCCAACCTCCCAGTCCAAAATACAATGACAAGGGAGGACAAGCTGGTAGAACAGATACACTATTCTATTTTTAAACAGAAGCTAACAAAACCAGACTCATAACACACATTAGTTATGCTAACAATCCAAACCAGCAACACATTGGTTCGTCTCTTGGTTTTAATTCCCCTTAAAGAAGCCTCAATGTTTGGCAGCTAGATGCTAGCTTAGATGCTGCTAGAACTAAAAGCTCGGAGATCAAATCAGACGGCAGAAGTCGTGGTGTTGGAGAGTTTATTGAATTTGTTCGGAGACCAGAAAAGTTTACAGCAGATAAATCACATTCTTTAAGAAGCCCTTTGAGAGAGGCAGAGCTGAACCTGAGGAGGGCACCACTGGGAGACTGTTCTGAAGAAAACCACATTAAAAAACAACAAAAACAAAGAGGTTCTAAAAAAATAGATATGGAGGCTATCAGAGCGGCATCCGGTTCCCTTCCACGCTGATCTTCACAGCGTGACCCGTCTTCGTCAGCCGACGGATGTCCGCAAATCTACGCATTTGTTTATCGACCCGAGACAATCCCTTCTTCACCGGCCCCTGCAGGACGAAAAACAGGAAACAGACAAATTACATTTCAAAATAAGAGCGTCACCAAGGCTCTGAGAAAGGTTCCTACGCAGCTTTATGGAAAGTTCCAGATTCTTCTAGTTTTACATCCAACCGACAGAATCGAGAGGAGCAAGAATCTGAGACAGACAGAAAGACCGATATTTAGTTTTTTCTCCTGCGTAGGAACCTTCAGACCCAAAGCTGAGTGAAGCTCTGCTGCTTTCCCCGTCTTCTCCAGCAGCCGAGGATTTTATTTGTATTTTTTCTGCATCCTGCTGCTTTCTATGTTAGTTAAACCAGCTCAGGTCTAAATGAAGCTCAGACCAACCGACTCGTCTCTGAAGCTCCTCCAGCTCCGTTTCGTACACAGCATCAGCCCCACATCAGCTGCTGCGCTCCACACCATGCAGACAGACTTACTGCCCCCTGCAGGCGAGCAGCAGGAGCTACAGCGGCATCCTGTTCCCCTCTATGCTGATCTTCACGGCTCCCTGCGGCCGCCGAAGCTTCCTCTGCTCGGCGAAGCGCCGCTTGTGCTTCTCCAGCAGGCTGATGGCTTTCTTATAGCCGCTCTACAGAGGACCAATCAGAGCTCAGCAGCAGACCTCACCTGGGTCATACTGTCACAAACAGCAGGTAAGGGATCACTGGTAGCTGCTCTCTGTGGGACGTTTTACTATAGTTGTAAGATGCATCCCATGTATCCAAGCAGAGCTGGAACCGTCAGACGGATCAGAAACTAATCTTTTACTCTGATCTGGGAGAATTTTTATGTTTGAACTAAATTTGCTGAATGTGCTCCTAAATAAATAAATAAAGGAAATATTATTATTCAGGTAAAAGCTACTGACTCAAAATATGTCAGTCAAACATCTATCTATCAATGAAAAAGCTAAGAAGTTAAAAGTAACTTCTAAGCAGATTTCCCTTCATCGTTTCTGGTGCTTTCTCAGCTCTGCAGTAAAAACTTGGGTCAGTTTTAGTAGGAAATTAGAAATTTTTAATGTAGAAACATTAATTTCAGTAATTTTAAGGTTTTGTTTTATCAAACCAACTCTGCTTGGATAAAAAACATTAACTTTATTACAAATTTATTAATTATTTATTTTTGTAACTGGATTCAAAGTTAACTTTATTTTCTATGACAGTTCAGCAAAGCTGTTTAGTTTGAATACATTTACATAAATCACTGCTCGATGGATGTCACCATGTTGTTTAGGCTGCAATGCATTCTGGGTTAATGATGTACGCTAGGTTGAGTAGCGCTAGCTCCACCCCTGGCTGAAACACCAATAAAGCTAAGGATTTCTCATTTTTGAAGTAATTACAAGCTTTATGCACACAAACTGAGGTTTTAAATTCATTAGGAAAATTAGAGCAACGTGTTCATAAATGTTGTGGATCCTTTTAAGAAAAGCAGTCTGTTGAAAATGATCCGGTTTTAACGGAGGCTCAGACTCACCCTGCTGGATTCTCCCTCCACGTTCCATTTGGGTCGGACCACGTAGTCCTTGTTGGAAGGCATCGGAACACGAGCCCGGGCACAGAACCCAGGGTCACCGGGTCGCAAGGCTCTGGGGAGGAGAAAGAAACAAAAAACCACCTGTGGTTTAAAGATCCAGATACAAGCATCATCTCTGATGGAGAGATAAATAAAATACATTTAAATGAAGCTCTGAAGATTAAAATAATAGATAAACATAAAAATGGATGTGATAAAAATATACAGAATTTATTTTTAACTGTAAAAAAAAAATACATGTATAAATGTATTTATAGAAAATATAACATTTAAATAAATTATTATAAATAAGCTACAATAAAACCAAAACACATGAAATAAGTGAAGAAAAAACCATTTCTGTTTAAAACTCGAATCGTTTATCATCTCTGATGGAAAAAAATGTATTCAAGTTTAATTGAATAAATAAAATACAAAATTTAAAGATTAAATTAAAAGAATGTAAACAAAAAAACAACAATTTTAATAAAATGACAAATAAAAAAAAAATCTATAAATAATTAACTATAAAATAAAAAAAAAAAAATCAGAATTATTTAAAATGATTTAAATGTAACTAAAAAATATTAGACTCATTTTAATTAATGACATGAAAGAAGGAACAAAAAAAAAAAAAAAAAAAAAAAAAAAAAAAGAAGGATCCATAAGTAAAATGGTTCATAAATCTCTACGTTCTCACTTCTCCTCTCCGGTGAGCTGCTTCTCCAGGTCTCTGCGGGGCGTTTGGCCTCCAGCGCTGCAGAGACACACAAACAGAAGCTTCAGTTTAACATTCGACACATCTGCAGCACAAACTGCATCCCAGAGAAGCTCCATGCTGTTATCAGCAGGCTTCACCCCACAGCAAGTTAGTGAAGCAGAAATCATCACTGAGCTGGATCAGAACCACTGGCGCTGAGGAGGTGGAACTCCAGAGTCAGACACCGTCTGAACTGTTCGCACTTCCGCCATTGGCTCAGACGTAGAGCAGTGAATAAGGAACGCTCCCTCTCTGCCACCATTAGAGTCCTGAACAGTTAATTTTAATTTCCACATTAAATGGATTCATCAGCCAGAAATCTGACTTTTCTTAAGGTACAGGGTGTGTGTTGGTGACCACCTCCCTGAATCACATCATCCGTGGAAGGGTGCTAACGTTAGCTGCTTAGCCATCACTTCTCTATTCTCACCAATCAGGGACTCGTCTGCAAGCAAAAAAACCCTGGAAAACTAAGGTAAACAAACCGAGGCTAACTGCTAATGTTGCTAGCGCTAATTCTCATTAGTACCCTCATTATATAAAAATAAAACGGTATTAAAGTTGTCAAGATGAGGGCGTAAAATATCAGCTTATAACTTTTAATTAGTCAAACGGTGTATTTGTTTATCCTCAACATCTGCTTACAATTTTATATCTGAATCTTGTTTGATCTCCATTTGTATTTTTTCCATTAAATTGTTTCAGTGGACGGGGTAGGTTGAATAATGGACAATAAACACTTCCTCCTAAGCAGCTGGACTGAAGGCCGAAAGTTTTAAATCATGCCAGCAGGACGGAATCAACGTTGAAACCAGCTCCGCTGTGCAGCAGCGCCCCCTACTGTCTACACCGTTTTATAAAAGCACATCACCTCATTTTAACCTTTACAGGCTGTAAAAAAATGAATAAATAAATAAATAAAAGCATCTCCAGCAACTTTAATACTCAGGAGGAGCTGCAGCTGCACAGAGGAGCCGCTGCTGAAGGACCCGAAGTGCAAACATGCAGCAGCTCTGAGACTGAACCTGCTGGGTGGAGAGAAGACGTCGGGTTCCTCCGCCCTCTCCACCTTCTGAGGCTCGCTGGGGGGAAACGGGGAGGAGGAGGAGAGATGGAGTGAGAGGAAGAAAAGAAGAGAAAAGCTTCCTGCTTTTTAGGTTAAAAACATCTGATTCAGAACCAAAGGGTTCGATTCTGAAAGAAAAAGTGAGCTAGAAGTTGACAGATAGATCCTCTATGGTTAGAAGCTGAAGGGTTTTCTTAGGGTACCAGCGGAGATAGAGCTTCAACAGATAGAAGCTGTTGACAGGAGCCTGATGCTATAAAAGGAGCAGATGAAGTGTGTGATGAGGAAGATGAGGGTGTGCTTGAAGCTCTGTGAGGCCGTTACCTCAGCCGGCGTTTCTGCGGCGTCTGCTGGTCCAGGTCCCTCTGCTGCCGCTCCTCTCTCGTCATCCCCTTGTAGTTGGAGGTCAGTCCGAAGATCGGCCGGGACCACTCGTCTGGAAGGAAGGATTATAATCATCATCACCTACATCAGGAGCTCCTGCAGCTCCAGAACGTTCTGATGAGGAAAGCAGCGGTTCTTACTGATCAGCTTCAGAGCCAGGTCTTTGTTGGCTCGCGATTCTTTGGGATGTTTGTAGAGGAACATGACGGCGCGGCCGATCCCGCTGTGCTTCAGGGTTTCCTGGCTGACGTTGGGGAGCTGCGGCAGAGAAACGCAGAGTGACCGACAGTTAAGAAGTTCTGGTCGGCTTCACTTGGTGGAGGTCTGGACTCACCTCCTGCAGGATCCTGAGCAGCTCCTCTCTGATCCTGAGGGCGGGCAGCGATTTGTCTGGTAGAGGGCTGATCCACTCTTTGATGGCCGACATCACTCCGCTGTCGATGAAAGTCTCCTTCAAGTCCTGTCTGAGGGGCAAACAGGACAGCAGCACATCAAAGTGGATCCATAGGAAAGCAGCTGGTTCTGTGGTCAAACGGAGCAGAAATGATATAAATCCTTACTTCTTCAGGTGCATCACGACCTGCGGCAGCAGCGTCAGCTTCTTCAGCGCCGGCTTCTTCTGGCTGTTCAATGTCCGATCCTCCTGGTGAACAAACACTATCAGTGAGGTCTGTAGCTCTGTCTGTGGAGCTTTTATTGTGAAAGATCAATCAGGTCAATCTGCAGCATTTTACAAAAGAAATTCTGTTGCTGAGCTTTTACTGTGAAGGGCAGGCAGCTTTACCTAAACCAAGCCTTGTAATGTGAAAGGAAGACGGGGTTAACTACACCAAGCTTTTATTGTGAAAGGAAGACGGGGTTAACTACACCAAGCTTTTATTGTGAAAGAAAAGCAGGGGTTAACTACACCAAGCTTTTATTGTGAAAGACAGGAAGGTTTATCAGGCACACGCTTTTAGTGTAAAAGACAGGAAGTGTGAACTATAAGGGAAATAGGATTAATTGTGCAAAGGCTTTTAATGTGAAGGGCGCATCAGGTTGTGTTTTAATGAGTAAGGAAATGTAGTTGCATCTGTTGGGCCTTTTATTGTGGCGGGTAGGCAGGGCTGACCTCCGCAGCCTCGTTCATCTTGGTTATCATGGCGCTGACAACGTCGTCAGCGTCGCTGATGAACGTTCCTCCGTCGCGGTGTCTTCGCTTCCGACTGTTCATGGCTTTTCTCTTGGCCAGCATGATGTCGAAGTCGGACATGAAGCTTGTGCTAAATCACAAACAAAGGTTAACCGCAGCGTTTCACAGAGACGGCAACAAACATCCTGATCAGGACACCTACTCCTGCCCGCTGCGGTCCACGCCTTCATCGGAGTCGGACTCCTCCATCGCCTGCTGCTGCTCCTTTGGCTGCTTGTTGTCGGCCTCCAGCTCCTCCTGGTTGAAGCCCTGCAGGAGGAGGTGGTTTGAGAGGAGGCGAAGCCGACCACAGATCAGTGTTACAGCCAACGGCATCAGAAGGGATGCTTACTGTGAACTCCTCCTCCTCCTCGTCTCCAGACTCTCCAAAGATGTCGGCGATCATTTTCCTGCAACAAGTATTTATTCCGGGTCAGCGGTCAGCTCATTTCCTGCCACACATCCCCTGCAGGCTGGACCCAGAACTTCAGAACCACTTAAAACTGGATTAAAGTTCTAGAGCTGAATTATTCCTACAGTTTGTTCTCCTGCAGATTTCTGTTAAAGAGGAGGCAGCCTCTTTCTCAGGCATCAGAACATCTGATCAGAGGTTTCAGGAAATTTCTAAGATCCAGTTTAAAACCCTTAGAAGTTCTTTTATGCACCTCAGAACCTCTGGTTCTGAACCAGATTTCAGAGTAAACTAAGGAAGGAAGAAGCTCTCACTCAGCTAGATTATCTACTGAGCCTCTTCCCTCACTGGTTGTTACAGCTGCAGTCCTGCATTGTGCCAGAAGGGGGCGCTGTTTGACTGAACTGATAAAACTCAGACTCACTCCTCCTCCTCGCCCTCTCCAGAGTCGCTGTCGCTGCCGAACAGCGCCTTCTCGTCCTTCTTTCCTGCCGTGGTCTTGGCCCGGTCGTCGTCGTCGCTGCCGCTGTCCGAGCCGAGCTCCCTCAGCTTGGCTGCCATGCTTTTATCCGGACCATCAGAACCTTCATCGCTACCCGAGTTCTCGTCGTCTGACACTGCCCGACTCCTCTTCGCTGCCGAGTCAGGAGGAGGGAACCAAAGACAATCAGATGACTGAAGGTTTTAGGACTTATGTGAACTGAAGAAGGAAAAAGAAATGTCTGACTTACCCGGTTTTTCTTCCTTCTCCTCATCCTCGTCTTCGCTGTCTGACAGGATGGCCTTCTTCCTCTTCACTGCAGACAAACAAACACATGTTAACCCAGAGACTCGGCAGCAGCATCAGAACCACCCCAGGACACAAAGACAAGAACTTAGGAATCACAGGGCGGCTTCCAAGCTGAAAACCCTGTTCCAGGCACGGTGGTGGCTGTGCTATGATGTGGGACGGATAGATAGGAACGCTGAAGGAGGAACTTTAGATTCTTGTCTCCTCTCCTCTGATCAACAGAACAATGGTCCATTTAGAACCGATCAGACTAATAAAAGGTTCTGGACACGTTAACGTTCCGCTCCTCTGACCCGGGTCCTTCCCACCACCGTTCTGCTCATCGGGGGACGTTTAACTCGGTACCTGGTTTCTCATCCTCTTCATCGCTGTCGTCTCTTTGCTGTTTCTCTTCCTCCTGCTGCTCTTCATCACTTCCAGCGGCGGCTTTTTTCCTTCGTCCTCCATCCTCCTCCTCTTCGCTGTCAGACTGCATCACCCCCTTCCACTTCCTTCCTCTCTCTCCTTCCTCCTCCTCCTGCTTCTCTTCCTCCTCAGAGTCCACCGGCGCCGCCTTGCGCCTGGCGGGCGTCTCTGTCTCAGAGTCACTGTCAGAGCGCCGGTCCGGAGACCCGGCAGGTTTTTCCTCTTCGTTCTCAGAGTCGCTGTGAGCGGCGGCTTTGGGTGCGTCCTCCCCGTCCTCCACCTCCGAGCTGCTCCCTCTGCGTTTGAGGGACCTGTCCTCCTCTTCCTCGTTGTCGGACGCTGCGTTTTTGACCGGAGACGATTCCTCGTTGTCGGACCCGCTTGTCCTTCTCTTGTCCGGCGTCTCCTCTTCCTCCTCGTTTTCGGAGCCGCTCATCCTGCGTTTGACCGGAGAGTCCTCGTCGTCGCTGTCTGCCGGCCGCGGAGCCTCCTCCTCAGAGTCACTTTTGTCATCGTGGCCCCTGGGGGCCTCACCATCAGAGTCACTGTCTGCCCTGTGGCGCCCCTCTGTGTCTGAGCCGCTGGCTGCGCCGCCCGTTTCCATGGCAGCGGAGGCGTCCTCATCGTTGCTGCCCTCATCCTGCAGAGATCAAAAAATATCACCATGGCGACCGATGAGAGTTGAAGACAGAAGAAGAATCAACCTACAGCTGATTTCTGAGGAATTCATAAAAGCAGAACTGAAACATCACATTAATGAGCCGCCATTTGATATTAACAAGGATGTTTTGTAATTTCCCAGCGTCATGGAATGCAACACAAACAACACTAGGACCAATCAGGGAGGAGTTCGTTTTAAAAGGCCTTACCAGAAGGAAATGGACAGCGGGGAATTTTTTTTTTTGAAAAAAGGAGAGAAGGAGTGTCCTGAAAATGAAGCGCGGCTTGAAAATACCAGGCTGATGCACTCGAGGCGCTGAATAGAAACTTCCACCCTCAACAGACGGTGCCGTTAATGCTCCTTAACATGAAGCGAGATCCTCATCTGGCCCAGATACTGAAGACCTACAAGGTAGTTTATGTCCGTGTTTATGTGCTCAGTGGAACCGACAACTGATCAAATCTTCTGACCAGGTTTCTAATCTACAGGTTCCAAGTTTCAATCTTTCTTCATTGTTTTTATGTTGTTGGGAAAATGTCCTGGCTATCCTTTAATGCACCACTGAGGCGAATACTGGAGCCCTTTAAGCTCAAACTTGTTGAGTTTGCCTGGCAGTTGGATGGCAGCAGAGTAAGGTCGTTTAAAGACGTCAACTAGTGAACGGGAGAGTTTGACTGGAGACCTCTTCAGGTCACACTAGTTTGGAGCACAGAGTACGATTGTGTTTCTACACCGACACAAACCGGACTAAATCTAAAAGTTTCAAAACATCCTCAATTTGCTGTTTCCTCAAGTCATTTATTTGTCATTTATTTTTTCCAAATCCATTTCATATTTTATTTTTCTCAGAAACATTTACACATTACATTTTCCCTCTTTAATATGTTCAATTTACATTTTTTCTTCAAAGATTAGGTTTTCTTTTACTTCAGTTTTATGACCTGCATTCCTTCCAAATTGTGTTTTAAAGATCATATCATTTTCGCTTCAAGCCCAATAAAGACGCTATAAAATGTTGCTGCTAACATCTTCACTTCAACCTGAAATGCAGAAACTTAGGAGGAAAATGTATAAAAATATAAAATCTGCTTAAAAATGTACACAATGAAACCTGAAGTAAGAAAAGTAAAATCCAAGAAGACAGCAAAGACATTCTCAAAAGCTTCGATTTTTAATGAAACATTTTTCAACGTTTCCTTTCTGTATTGCACTGTTTTTGTTTTTGGTGTCGTTTTTTTTTTCTTTAATGTCCATTTATGGGCGCAGCAGTGGTGCAGCGGTTAAATGTGTGACCCATGTTCAAAGGCTTTGGACCGTCAGAGGTCCCGGTTCTGGCCTGGCGACTGTTCCCGCTCGTCTTTCCCCTTCCCTCTAAACCCATTTCCTGTCTACCTACTGTTAAAAATAATAAACATAAAAGCCACTAGAGCCAAAACAACAATAATATTTCAAACAAAATAATAATCCACTTACAAAACATGCTTTTTGTTTTCAACAATAATGGAACCAAATTCCCTCCATAGTTCTGCTGATTGCTGCTGCCAAAACCTGAACAGATCTGTGGAGTTTTTCTTTTTAGTTCCAAGGTTAAAACTCTACGTAATGTTTTTTAATTAACCGTCATCCAGAGCCTGGTTCTGTTCTCTTCCCAGCATAATATAGTCTCATAAGTCCTTGTAATTAAAACCAACAAACGTTCTGACCTCTGACTGATGGCCGTCGCTCCTCATCTCCTCGCCATCGGAATGAGGATGCTCATCCTGAACCGGGGTGCCGCCTCCATCATCTGTAAACAAACATCAGAACATCATGCTAAAGGTGATACTTTGATGGTTCTGTTTGGACTACAAAGACAATCAGACACTTTGAAAGAAGATCTGTTTTTATTGGAGATGTGGAAACCAGTTATTTAAAATCCTGTCACATAAAAGAAAAAGTGTGGCGGCAACCCTGTTGGCTAAGTTATGCTGGGATGTCTTCAAGCTCCAAAAGAACCAGACTAAATCACAGTGAAGTTTACAGACTGAAAGGTTTTCTGTGGGGAATTTATTCCAGGTATTAAGAGCCAATTATGAAAGAATAATTAACAGATCAGAGTTTAGAAGCATTTTTGTATTAAAAGGGTGTGATTCTGGACTGCATCACCGAAGTTAACAGCAAGTTTCAAGATTGAACACAGGAAATAGAGGAGAAAGACATGAGGAGTGTATGTTTAACCCAAACTACACAAAACATCAAAAAACAAAAATATATATATATATATATGACCTAATTTCTGGTCTTCTCCCTGAGAATGTATTGGACTCAGCTTAATAACTGTTCACAGTTATACAGTCAGAAACTGCAAACCAAACCTCACATTAAAATAAACATTCAGGCAGAGAGAAAAATTCTGGAGGCCTGAAAGGTCATGCAGGCAACTTTTAATCAATATATATATAAACAAACAACAAATCAAAAGGGAAATATCTTGTGTACAACGATAAGAGCCATAACAAGTCTGTCTGTAATCAAAGACACACTTGCACCAGATCATTAAAAGATTAAAAACATGGAAATCTGCATGTCAAGGTTTCTGCGGTTCAGAAACGATAAATATGGGCTCAACAAGAGATTCTTCTGGATCAACGAAATGATTCTGATCACGGAACAGAGGAAGGAAACAAAACCTCAGAGCAGTGTGGCTGGATATAGAAAACACACAATGTGGAAGATCTTAGCAGAAGAAGAATCAACAGTGAAACAGAAGAAAGAGTCCAGGGGGCTGAAGGCCACAATGATCTGGGAAAGTCGGATGTTTGCACATTTGTTTAGAGAAACAGCAGCACGTTTCCACAGTCAATGAAGAAGTTGGCTGCAGGTCAGCTTCACACTTTCCTATTTCATTAGTCAATAAATAGTTTGCTCATCATTTTGGAGAATTCACATCCTCCAGGATGTCCAGTGGGAAATCACATCATTTACATACAGATCATGATTTTTTTCCCTTAAGTAATGATCCTAGATGTTGTTAACCAGATGTTATCTACGACCAACCCTCTAATGAAAGTAAAAACTGGATTTAAACGAACTGAAACCCTGAAAGACTGACTGAGGTTCCTGACAATGGGAAATAAACAAACAAAAGCGACGAGCGACTTCAAAACGGGTCGATTAACCGGGAAACTCTCTGGCTCTGAAACCAAGCTCCTTCAGAAAGAACATCACACGGCCAATGGAGCTAATAGCCGGCCGGGTCTCACCTACAGAAGCTCCGGTTCATGGGGATGAACCCCGCCGTCGGAGCAGCTCATGTCTATGTGTGGAGGTCTACATGCTAGTTCGTTATCCGGGTAGTATAGCGGATTTACCAGACATGAATTCGTCTTCTCCCCCGTCCATCTCTCTGGCGGGTCGTACCTCACTGGGCGGACTGGTTCCTTCTTACTGGAGTTTCTCTCACAGCCAAGAAAAACAAAAGGAAACCAAACATAAAAGAAGAAAGAAAAGGCACAAACACAAGAAGCTAGCCGCCGTTAGCAGCTCGACAGCCAAAATGGGTGAACAACTGTAGACTGCGCATGCGTCATAGATTACGTAATCTACGTCTCGTCTTCTGATATTTTATAGTGCATGGAAAATAAACCGACGTGCAATAGCGCCGCCTGGAGAATGGCTCGGAACAACGACTTTATAGCCTTGTATTTAATATGTAGTGTCTTCTTAGAACACCTTATTAATAAATTTTGAAGGAAAAATGAAAATTAACAGCTACCTGCATAATAGATAATTTGGTAAAATAAGTATAATAGGAAATATTCACAGAGTTTCCTCACCTAAAGATATGTTTACAGTATGTTAAGAAAGTTAACATGTTCTTCCTGTCAAGGACACCCTGAAGGTGTGTTTAATTTATTTTTGTCTCTTTTCTAAAAGCTTTTGGTAAGACATTTGCTCATTAAATTGTTTTTGTATTGAACCGCTTCTCTCTCTTTGCTTTGAGTAGTTTAGCTTCATCGATTATTCCTCTGTTAAGACAAATCAATTTTAGTTCATCAATCTCCCCATATACCTATTCAAATGGAATCTCCAAAAATGTTGATAAAGTAAAGGGAAAGCCTCTCTTCCCAGTTTTTGAAAATGAGTTCAAGGGATAAGTCTAAAGTGTTAGACATTTGATTAAGGCTTTTAAAACTCTCAGTCAGACGTAGCTTTTCGACTATGCTTTAAGTGAATTATTTAAATAAATAAACTCATGAAACAGGCAAACACCTTTCTCTCTAGAGTCTCCTGAGACAACTCTTTCCTTTGATTCCTCTGGTCCATGTTGAGTGTGGTACTTACCATGTTACCAAACAGCACAGGGACTCCTTCTAGGTCCACAGACCAATTATAAGATTGTAGACACTGTGATGCAAAACATTGGGCACATAACACATCCCTGTGATCACTTTATTGTCAGGCTGTTTTTTGGGTTTTTTTTGTCTGTGTCTGTTTCATTAGTTTATTTTTATCATTTCGTTGAAAAGCAATGTATGACTTTCTTTTTTTATTTTCATAGATTTCTTTATGAGTTTTTTTTCTATAAGAGGATTCAAGCGATTTCTGAGTGTTAGGTTCATTCACTTAAGAATTAAAAGAAGACACCAGAGTGTAAGATTATCTTTACCCACAGGCGGAGAACCACAGACCCTTGCCTCTGTGAGTTCTGGGTTCGTATGGCCTCTGTCCACAGTTTTATTCATTCAAAGAAAAGGCGTGTAACCTAATACAATATTTCTAAGGATGGGGGTTCAACAACACAGATTTACAAGCATACATTCAAACGAACAATCCTCCTCCGTTTAGGGTCCAGCTTTACACACAAGACGTCCTTCCTGTTAGCAACCCTCAGAACCCAGACAGTGATTAATAACCCTTAATCTCAGGAAACTCGTCTCACGATATGGATCCTGGAGCCGTTGCTCCCCCCTCAGTCTCCTACTTTGGTGATTGTCCAAACAAAGTCTCAG
>JAUZNJ010030530.1:0-14732 GCA_034780135.1 Jordanella pulchra
TATATATTGACAAAACCACAAAAACAAAACCACATTATTGTAGATTGCTTAATTTAATCAAAAAAAAAGGTTTTGCTCCCTTAAACAACTGGATAAACAGAAATAAAAAGATATAAACAAAGAAATTGTCAATTAGAACAACTTGCAATCCTTTGTTAAGAAACTGTTCTGCTGCGTAATTTTAAAACTAAAGCAAAAATTGATAAACATCCTCTGAATGTAGCAAATGTTATAAAGAGGCTGTGTGGCCGTGCTGCAAACCTCACACTGGGGTTTTTATGTCTTTTTCTGCTCAATTACACCTTAGTAGGGAGCAGGTTTGAAGCCAAGGGAAAAGTAAATAATAAAAAAAATGTAACATACAGCCCCGAGGAGAAAGATAAAAAGTGAGGAAAAGCAGACCCACTAACCAGCCTAGGGTGACATTTGTGAGATTGACAGTGAAAAAAAGAGCTAAATCACATCTGTCATCGTGTTCATTTCAACTCGAGCTACACTCATGGTTTCATTGCTGAGGGTTTTTCTCTTCAACTTCTGCCACTCACTGTGGGTTCAAAATCCCCTGTGAGGGGATCTAGAATATTAATGTGACTTCAACTGACTCAGAAAGTTTAGCCAGTGCCAACAACTGGTGAAGACGTCAACAAAATGACAGTCCACTGGGATCAAAGTAACACATTTGACAGATTTAAGTCAAGGAATCTTGTAGGAGAAGGTACTAAGGATGTATCATTAAAAAATAAATCAAAGGGAAATCAGCATGGGGTCGAGGGAGGGTCATTATTTTTAGGACTGACAGTTAAATGGATTAGATTGATGCTCAGAAAAAATGGAATCCTTATGACCATAAAAGCAGTGCAGAAAGATGACTGTACCCTCATGGAAAATTAGAGCAGACGTAAGAACAAGAGCTGCCTGGGGCCTTGTGATTTAAAAAGAATTGGGCTAAGATGCACTGAAAATATCCCTGGAAAATTATTCATTTCTCTTGAACTGTGAAGTTGTGTTGCTGTTTTGCTATTCTGTTCCAAGTGTTGCACGAAGTGACAGATGTTTTGTATCTTCATGTCACTTTTCCCCTCAGAGTTCAGGTCAATACCTCCAATTTGTGCAGTTATTTATCACAGAGAAACAGTGGATCTCTCCTTCACAAGGGCACCTTCATATTCAGTTTCACCTCAATTTCATTTTTCTAGCTTGAGACATCTACCGATGCATCTCAGCAAATAAAAAAAATCATTGAAAAGTTAACTGATTTTACTAACGCAATTTAAAAGGAAAACTATATATAAATTTGTTAGAAAGTCATACATTTCCTTTATCATTTATCATTTTGAAGATTATGGCTTTCAGCTTCATATGTCCCTGTACTGTTCAGAATATTTACTTACCATTTACCATTTTTGCTCAACTTTGGGGTCAAGGCTACATTAATAGTGGCTTTATGCTGGCCTGCATTAATGCTTCTGGTATCTCTAACCTTCCTCTTGCCAAAACATCATAGTTTATCTATGGCATTCAGATCAGGACAGATTTCTAGTGAAACCTCTTCTTTTGTGCAACATAATCTCTGAGTAGAAGGAGAGAAGAGAAAAGAACAAAAACAAAGAAAAAAAAAAACTTGTGAATCCCTCCTAAAATCTTACATCAATATTGCTTGTCATCCTGTTTTCTACTGCATTTTTTCCTTTCAATCAACTTTCTGTTCACATATATTTGTATACAGAGTGGTAAACGAGCAGCATTCCCAATGGTTTACAGGCCACAACATTTCTATAAAATGTATCTTCCTTATTGGTTTTTGTACAATAATGTAATCATTTAAGAAACTTGACTTTGTTTTTTAAATGGCTGTATAAAAAATGAACTAAAATAAATAACTTATAACTCTGTAAGGGACGAATCAATTTGATATGTTGAAATTGATTCATATATTACTCAACTGTATGGAGAGGAACTATGCTCTAAAAGTTTTGAACGAGTCGAACCTCACCTGGGTGTTCACTCTCTCTATGACGCAGGAGATAACATGGAGCACCTGCATCTTAGTGTCACACTCTGTCACCTGCTGCAACAGCTGGAAGAGCAGCCCAAAGATGGACTCCAGGTACTAAAGACGGAGACACCAGACATTCAATATTAATTAAGATGATGAACAATAAACAAAGCGTCATTATTTGATCCATTTAAAAATAAATCTCTAAAAACTTCATTCAGGGTTACTTACTGGAAGGAATTGTTCCGTCCGGAACTCAAAGTCATCAACAGGTGATAGTGAGTTATGGATAAAACTGCATTGGAAGGACTGAGACCAAAGCAATGTTTATACTCTCTGAATACATACTGTAAAGTCTTCAACAAGAAAATATATACATTTAAGACAGATGGAATATTTTATCCCTTTCTGAATAGTGAGGATATTCAGCTTTAGTGTTGTAGCAGTTTCAATCCGCACCTGTGAGGAGAGAAAGAAAAACATGTTAAAAAATTTCACAGTGCCTGTGTTTTAGTACCGAAACATTTTAAAAAGAAAACTACAAAAAAGAAAAGAAGAAGCTAAACTTATATTCTAGTTTTTATTTGAATGAAGCCAAGAAAAGTATATTTCCTTTTCAAAATCAACAAATATGAAAAAAAAAACTGCATAAAAGAAAGAAACCAATACATAAAGAATAAAAAAGATAAAGAAATCCCATTTCACTGACTTTTGGTCCCTTTTAAGGTGAGTTCTAAAACATATCCTTTGTTTGAAAACAGCTTCTTATAACCGGAAACTACACTCAATGAAAATCACCTTTTATTTCTCCAACCTTAACACAAAAAAACTGGAAATAAAAGAATTTCAAGCCAGACAATTAAATTTTTTACGCTAAACTACTGACATTAGACCTGAGTTTTTTAATTAAATAAAACTGTAACAGGATTCAAACTTAAAGAGCCTAACATTCAACCAAATATATATATATAGGGAGAGAAATCATGTGGCAGAAGATTAAAGGAGGTAAATGAGGACAGAGAAAGGTAAAGAGGTGAGAACCCAATTACTGCAACATTTCATGCAACCAACTTGTGTCTCTGGTGTGATTTTTTTTTTTATCACAAAGCAAGTAGTCCTGTTGGATAATATTCCATAAATAAAATATTTAAAAGCTACCTTTGTTGTGCTCCAAAGATAATTACTGTGTAACTGACCCCAAAATGAATAATGGCACAGAGTATATATTTAAATCATTCATTACCCCAGTTCAAACAAACTTCCCACATCAAAGGTGAGGTAAAGTGCACTAGCAATGTCAGCAATGCAGCACTAGTTACATTCACCAGAGGGGGAAAAGTGATCTTTTTTTTTATCAAACACTGAAGCCTTGCAGCACATCAACATCAGTGATATCTGCATCATTTGTTTCTGTTTTCCAAGCTACATATAACATCCCCATTTGTGCAATTGCCAGCAGGTCGGAGCAGTTGGTCCTGGCAGCTGATGCTAGCTTTTCCCCAGAACAGATGAAAGTGATAAGTCTTCTTCACTAGGCTGAGTCACTTGCTAATCCCACTGCAGATGGTATCTGCTACGACTCCTACAACCTGATCTGATAGTCTACACCTGAATCTTTTGATAAATGTGCAAAACATAAGGGCAGTGATCATGTGTTAAGTTGTTTCTAAACAACGTAAGCATCCATATTGGGTTTAAATGTTTATCTCAGACAGCGTAATAAAAAAAGTATAACATTGAAGTGTAATCCAAGTTTTAACAATTACATCTGTTCATACATTTTGTATGGCTTTAAAGCCATCAGTGTGTGTGCAGCAATTTAGATTCTATAAACTTAAATCTAACAGATCAATTCAAGTAATTATTTCAATTATAAAAAAGAAGCTACACAAAGCAACAAACTTGCCTAATGTAAAGAACTAAGTGCCACCTCGAACAACAGACCATCACCGCCAAAACAATACTTAGGTATTGCTGTGATGTTTCTGTCTTAAAGTGCTGTTTCTTTATCCCCGATATAACAGGGCTCACGCTATAGATGTAAAGAGATCCTCATGATGAGTTTTACAAAGGAGATCTTTGTATTCTTTTCTTTGCCTGGGGAGTCTTCCATGGATTGCATTTTGCCAGACTCTTTCTCATCGCCAAATTATGAACATTGACTTTTCCTTAACACAGAGAAGTGAAGTCTGCAGTGCTTTAAGTGTCATTTGGAGTTCTTTTGCAGCCTCAGCTAAGAAGTCTTAGCTAGCAGGCCAGTCGCTGTTTTTTTACAATTGTTCCAGCTTTTCTCCATTTGTGATAAAGGGCTCCGACTGTGGGTCACTGCAGGCCAAACACTTCAGATATAATGCTACAGTATGAGTGCAAAAAAGAAAGGCTATGGGGGGGAAGACAGGTTGGTTTGGATAGCCTTTTATTTTCTTTTTCTTAAATAAAATAATAATTGTTAAACAGATTTTTGTACCTAATCGTGTTATCTTTGTTATTTGTTTCTTAATAAAATAGTCTAATAAGGAAGATCGACTGAATTCTGAGAACTTCTCAGTAAAGTCCTGGAAATTATTTTACAACAGAAGATTTCTGTATAAAAATTTAAGAACATTACACACAATCCTTAGCATCGTCTTCATCAAACTGTCGTATACAGAATCTGTCAGTTGTCCAGAGCTGCTGCAAAGACGGACCTCTACAGGAAATCCTTCATGACTACAGTCATCAGCATCGATAACTGGTTGAAGAAAGCCTTGAAATATCAATTATAACAACATTTGAATGCACTTTGAATTAAGAAGGTATTTTTGACCTGAATTGAACAGACAATACTAGGTAGGACAGAACAGCAGAAATACATGAGGGGTGTAAACACTTTTAGCAGCACTGCATACATATTTACTGCTTTTAGTAGTAGTCTGTTAAACAACACGGAGAAGCTGTGAAGCTCATCTGGCAGAAGCACTCACAGAAAGCCTTTACAAAATATAAACAGTCTTAAGTTCTACTGATTCCTCAATGGAATTTAAGCTATAAAGCCTGTGAGGAAAGTGACTCCGTAAATTCAGACTACTTTGATTTTTTTTTACATCCTTAAATAAGCTCTTTAGCAGCCAACAGCACCAAAAAAAAGGAACATGTTTTGGACCATTGGTCCAAATGTTTTTCCAAGGTGTGTCTTTTTCTTAAAGATATTTTGTTTGAATTTGTTACGGCTGCTAGTGTAATACTGATTCATAACAAACTTATTTTTTCTCAAAGCAAACACAGTCGCAGTTGTTGCTTTGCTAATTATTCTGGGTTGAAATTCAACAGATAATGGACAAAACTCAGACAATATTAAAGCTTTTAAGTCCAACTTTTTTCTCTCTTTGGCCAGTATAAACTATGGGATCCACAGAATCCTGTGCTCTTATAAAGTCCTATTTACCAAAGGTGCACTTCAATTCTTATCGACAGAGACATTTCATGCTGAATCACTGTAACAACCTGTTGTTTTAACCACGTCCTTAAAATGCTGCATTTGTCACCAAGAAATCCAAGAGCCTGATCCTAAACATGGATCAGAGTACAAAAGAAAAAAACAAAGATAGAAATGTGCATCTAAATGATACAAACAACCAAAGATCCCAGTCAAATATCTTTAAACTTGTTTAACAATAATATCAATCCCAACTGGAAGAAGAATTTAGTCTGCAATAAAAAAAAAGAAATGTACTTGGCACAGACAAGTAGCTTTAATATAATGTAATAAATTGAGAAAAACATGAAGTAAAAAGCAGTCTGAACTCAAGCAACATGCATCCTTCTTAAATTACTGCAACACATTTCTTAGAATAAGCTGATGTGTTCAATTACAAGACCAATTTGCCTGTCATAGAGTTACTAATGGTTTTTTTTTCTGTAAATATGGTCAGCACAAAAAGGATAAATATGTGAAAATGTAAATTATTCTCTCAAATACATTTGTGGTTTGGTGTGGGTCAGATTCTTTTTCAAATGGAAAAGGAAAATATGAGACCTAATTAATATATAGTCAGTGTTCTCTGCTAGACTAGACAGCTGATGTGTTGCATTTGGACCTTTTATCAGGATAATAAAAGAAATCATATGGCTAATGCGGTCCTCACAGCTGAATCATCTAGAAAACCTGGGAGCTGATATGAGAAGACAGAAACATAAGAGATGAATCAGAAGTAGATATTGTTTAGTGCAACGGTCATGCGTCACTCTGTATGGTTGTAAGTTGTTACTGCCCCCCCCCCCCCTTAGCTTTTCATCCCCGTAGATTGGTAGAAATTTGTGTAACAGAAATACAATAGCCTGACAACAAAGTGCAATGTAAATCTATACAATTTTAAAACCAACTGGGCTGGATGATAGATTGTAGTTTTACCCGTTTCCATCAATGGAAGTTTATCGTCAATAATTAATTATGAGCAAAAGTATGACAGTGGGCCTGGAATAAAATATTGATCAGAAACCACACGATTGGTCAGCTCTTTGGGGACACGAGAGCAAGACTGAGTGGAAAAAGACTCAGAGCCGTAATTACACTCATAAACCTCACAGCAATTTAAAGTTCACAGCTTGAGAAATCCATCAAGCTTCATTGATGAATATAATGGTGTTAAATGAAGTATACTGTCACTAATATCATTGTCCACATTTGAATATGTTCATTATTTATGAGGCTTTAAAAATCCAAAATGAAGACCTTAAACTGGAGACAGAAAGTGTGTCTAGTTCCTAAATGTGCGATAGATACAAAATTAAACAATTAATCTTTTAAATCTGTCCACTCCCTCTTTTAATGATATAGAGTAGTACCAGAGTACATTAATGTTTTCCACAGAATATTTTTAGACATCTTCATTGTGTTCCCCTTAGTTAATTCACCGAGTCCAAACACGGACCATTTCACACCATGTAAGTGGAATTTAAGAGACTAACAGAATAAACAGAGAAACAACATATCCCAGAATAATGTGCTGCAAGTTTCCTCTGCCATCTGAGAAGACGACCAACACCCTATACCTTGAAATTGATCCACAGGGCTAAGCTCGCAGTAAACACCAAGTACTGTAAACCCTCTGCTAGTTCTACCCCATTTGCAAGTAACCCTCAACAAAAGCATCCGATCTTTGAAGAAACTCTTATTTTCTTTGTGTCCTGAGGACCACACATGCCCAAAGGCAGCAGTAGGAGGAGCGCATCAGGCAGCACTGTCGTACAGGCAGATCGCAGACTGATTCTTTGTAAGTAGGGCATTTTACTGATGGTACACAAAGGACGATGCCGGATACTGTTGTTTGCTGTCCAAATATACCAACTTTTTACAAAGCTACGGTTCAAAATTCTTATTTTATGAACATCTGCGTAGATAGAGCAATTAATTCCCCCATATCAGTGGTTGGTCTAAGGGTTAAAGCAGAGCTCTATTTTCCTGGGAGGGTTGCAAGTTTCCTGGTCTAAAATCCTGCTCTCTAAATCCTTCAGAAAGAGCCTTGGCCCAGAATGCTCCCAGGTACCGAGTTATAGCAACCCACTGCTCCCTTATGCCACTATTAATTACAGACCACATTCAATGATAGAGATGATCATTAATATCAACGCTCTCTTCTTAATAAGATCATTCCCTAACAAACTAAACTTCAACATGGGAATATTTTATCTCTTTATTTATATTTATCATAATTTTTTTTTTTCTACAAATCTAAGTTCCACTGTTGCCCGAGTGCAGCTTCATCTAAATGAGATCTTCTTAGACAGCCTTGAAGAAAGGTAAAGGTAGATTAAGTACAGTGGAAAGCTTTGCAAGGCAGTGCACTAGTGAAGTGGAGGCTGTGTGCTGCTCTCTCGCACTAGTCTGAAGCAGAGGAGAAAACAACAGGGACATGCAAATACATGCAAGTGTCAATTAGAATGAAGCTCCCTACAAAATGTGAAAAAAAGCTGAATCTCTTTGACTAGCTAACATCATTTAAAAAGTTTTAGGGAGGAACGTCGCCTTTGGCTGTCCTAAAAGTCAATAGAAGTTTCTAGAGGACGTCATCGCCACATTAGCATATTTGATAATGCTTTGATCAGGCTGTAGTAGAGAGGAATATTAACATCAGCAAGACAGAAAAGGATTACAAACCCTAAATTAGTCCGTCCGTCCGTCCGTCCGTCCATCCATCCATCTCCACCCACTCAGGGTCACTCTAAATACCTTTTTGTCTCACATTAAATCACACTACATAAATCAATCTAGCAATGTTATCAAATTCAAACTAAAGACAGTTAGGAGAGGCATACGTACTGGATGAATGTATATATGTATGAATTGAATGCAGGGAGGGATTTAATGTAACAATGTAGAAAAAAAAAGTCACCAAATTCTCCAAAAAACAGAATAAAAGTCACTAGATTGTCAAAAGTTGCTTTTTTTGAAAAATGTCAATGATGGACCTGAGAAGTCCCTAAATATTGTGACAAAGTCACCAAGTTGGCAGCAGTGGGAAGTATTATGCTGTTTCCTCTCCTTCCAAGCTACCATGGCAGGATATTGGCCAACCGCCAATGCTGCAACATGAGCTGCTAGGCTAAAAGTTCACATCTAGGCTGCATATAGACATCATTTCAAGAGGGATGAAATGTGTGAAAAAAGGGAAGTGGCTGCCAAAGGTAATATTTTTCTCAACTTTAGTTCACTGTTTATAAATCACAGTTGACAAGCTGCTAGTATCAAGTCAGCAGAAGCAGCTGATGGGAGGTTTGCTGCCTAGTCCTAGTGTAACCAGCTTGTTACAGAGGTCACAGAGGTATGGTATTTGTTGCTCCTACAAACATATTTGCTATTAACCAGAGGGGTCATGTGGTTTATGTCAGAGTGGAACCAAGTGCCAGTAATAATGAATCTTATTTACAAAAGAGGGTTCAGTCATATTTTTTCAAAGTACAGGTAAAATCTCACCAACAGGACATGTCTATAGAGTATAAGGTTAAGGAAAAACATCCATGTGTACACTTTAAAGTTTATTGTACTTGTCTGTTTTTCATGTTTCCTACCCCTGTCATGAATTTCACCACGGAAAGTTTTGTCATCTGGATGATGTGCAAACATACAGCTGTCAACACGTTCTGCACCTTTACATCAGTTGAACATCAAAATTTAATGGCTTTTCCTTCTATCCATGTTCTTCCGCCTGTTTTCAGAGCTTCTTGAAATTCTACCTGGTGGTTTTTCTGTTGTTTTGTTGACAAGCAGACCAACCGCTGTCAATGCATACCTCAACCACATTCTTTGCTTCAGGCAACGGAAATCTCATTACTATTACATTAAAATGTATTGTGCATGGCACAGGGAATCCAAATAATCATGCATCTGAACAGCCCTTTATTAAAATAATGAGGTAAGAGATCAGATTAGGCAGCGGTTTTCAAAACAGTGGTTCAAAGAGACAGATTTAACTTGATTTACTTTGAATTTAATCTGAGCGCCACAAAGAATCATTGATATCCTTTCCTATAAGCTGTTTAAAAATAAGCCATCAATCAGGTCTTTTGCTCATGAAATTCAATAGTGGCAAAATTAAATTTGTGGCAAGGCTGACTGTAAAATAACACATTTTCAATAGCAGAACTAGTTTATTGAGAATACAGCCAAAAAGAATAAGGAGTAAGTCTGTGCTTATTAATTCTAACATTAAAAATTTTAATAATGTTTACAAATAGTTTTTTTAAGATAGCTTTCATCAGTAAATCTGAGAGGAAACACAGAAAATATGACAATTTTGTGATACTGGGAGTTTATTTACCAGCTATCTAACTCAGAAGTTAGTAGAGTATGAAGAAAAGTGGCCTTAAGTTCATTACAATAAATCACCCAACAATAGAGACGTCCAAGTCTGTTGGCAAGTATTGCATCAGGGTCTCAAAACAGACATGAAATGAGGAGTAAACTTTAAAGGTGCTGCTTTTGTACGACTGTGGAAGTAGGGATTGAGATTTAACGTTCATGCTGACATTTTTCACTTTTTAAAAAACAAACTTAACTTAATCAGGATTGAGACTTGTTTATCGTCAGTCAACAGCCTGTTTATAACAGTTAAAAACATGTCAGCATAGTGCACTATGTGTAAATACAGTATATGGCCATATGTTAAAACTGATTAAGGTACAATTCTTACATCTATAATTAAATGAAGCGGACCTTAAGTATTAACACTTATTAGCATTTCCTAATGAGTAAAATCTCATGCGTTTTCGTGGCTTGTAGTTTTCAATTTTTAATTCCAAATCAAAGCTCAGACCAGGAAGAACTTCCTGGTCTAAAGTTAGAGAATTTAAACATAATTGAACCCAATCTAAAGAGAAGGATTGACCTTGCAATCATATGAATTGTTGAAAAATGTTTTAAATGACAGGTTGGTAATAAGGGTAATAAGGACAAATGAAAAAAAATCCTTATCGACACAAAAGACAAAAAAAATTATTACCGTACTTTGTTGGTCCAAGCTGAGTGTGCAGTTTGCTTACCACCAGGTCAGGATCCTGCATGAGGCTCAAGATCACCTCGTAGAGCAAAGGCCGAAGATCGGATTTAAATTTGACGGAGATCCATTGCCCTATCAGCCAGATGACTCGTCTTCGTATCAGCTTGTACCTGAAGGGGAGCGAATGAACGGGAATTAGCTCTAGCTCATTTGAAATTATTTATTAGAAAGAATCAAGAGTTTTTATTCAAGTTTTAGCATGGATACAATTCGGAGAATAATTTATCAAAGGAAAAATATTTTAGTTTGTAAAAATGAAAATTGTTCTATAATTAGGAAAATAAAAACCTGATTATAATCTACAATAAAAGCTGTTGGATTCTTTTAATAAAACGAGTTTGAGATCATTTCTCTGTTAAGCATCTTAAAAATGTCAAATGGACAGAGTGTACTTTTAACAAGAATTTCACTCTACTAAAATGTACACTTGCAATGAGACATACAGCCCAAATATTATTATACTACTTTATAGAAAACTAAAGACCACAGAGAAGCCTCTTTACATCTCGTATGATTTATAATACAGAGAAAAGGAATGCATGAAGTTAGAGACAAGGGTTAAAACAACTTTTCTGAAACCACATCTAGTGCTTATAAATGAAGGAATAACAGTGAAACAGAAGAAGCCAGAGGGATGGTAAAAGCAGAGGAAACACTAAGCAGAAGAAATAAACTCAGAAAACCAGAAGGCTTTGAAAGCCCGTCTGGGCCTCATGATGTGTGATATGAATTAAATCGCACTGCCCTGCATGTCTAACCGTGATGGGTTTTCCCCCCCCCAACAGTTGTTTTGGGAGAGCATCCCAGAGCATCTGCCCTTTAAAATTCTGAGGAAGAAATTGTGTCAAGGGAGAGTCTCGACAGAAACGATGGAATAGAGACAGGAATGAACTGAAAAATGGAAAGATAAAGGATAGGAGAGAACACACTTGTTGGCCTCTTGTCAAATATCCACTGGGAGACAAGAGACCAGCAACCGGGAAACTATCCAGCAAAGTCTTAACAACAGCATGACTCATGGCTCCAACAGCAAGAGTGTTTGTCAGTTTGTTAGTGGTCTATGTCAGATAAGGTAAAACGTTCCTTTTCAATTGACAAAGGATTTTAACAATTACTCCCTCATTAAGTTAAATAAAGATTTAAAAAATCCCCTTCCTTTACCTCAACATGACAAGATGCTACATAACTTCTCCACAACAAAACTATCAATAAACACATCTAAAAAATATAAATATTGATATGGCAACGACAAGCTAGCAGGGAAGCAGGCATTTTAGCAGAGCGCATGATCCTGCATAAATTCCACTGCTAAGAACTGAGGAGTAGCTAGTCAATCTGAAGGAAAATGATTTATTTATTTTTTTGTAATGAAGGATTATTGAAGAGTCTCTTTACAATAGTATAGGATGTTTTGGCCCTTAAACAATATGAATTCATAAACGTGTCTTACTTTGAGACTGATGTCACAGTTCATCTAAAGCAAGAGCACTAACAGGAAATAGAAATACGTTAAAACTATGATCCGCCGTTACTAACACAAAGCAGGAACACATTTCTCTAAATTGTATTAAAACATTTTCAGCAGTCTTTTAGTTGATCTTTAAGAATTTGGTCTCATTTTTACCCATATACTTTTATCAATTTGTTGTTTTGTTTTTTTTTTACATTATTTGATATTTATTATTTTTTGCGCTTTTATGTGCTTTCCAATTGGATTTTTAATTTGACCTTTTGGCATCATTTTTTGTACTGTTAAAAAAATGTTTTATTTTGTCTTATGGCTTATTTTTTTAAAGTTTCATAATTTCAATTGTTTAGTATACATCTGGTGTTTCTTTAAATCGGATTGTAGTGGTGTTTCCTCAGTTCTATACAGTTCTCTCACATTTAGTTATGTTATCAAGTTAACATCAATATTCCTGTGTGGGGGTCTATTCACATTTACCAGCTGCTATTCTTAAAGGACACTTTAAATACATAAATCTATGAGGCTTGAACTTCCCCACAGACTCATGAACAGACTCTTAAAACCACAACAAAATCTGACCCAACACACTTCATTCTAGTGGGTTGTCCAACAGACTCTTCCCACCCTCAATGTTTCTTTAGGCAGCATAGAATGTTTTTTGCTGGATGCTCCAGCAAACCAACATTTAGCAGTTTTCTGCACTGATTATTCCCCCACAAGTTTGCACCAGTTTCCAGTTATATAGAGGTATGCATGGTATTGTGATTGCTGGTCCAGAGATCAGTAGTGAGGTTGAAGACACTTCCATCAGCCTCCTTGAGTGACTGGACCAGCTCCCCTCTCATTGGCGCACACAACTCAGGCACCACAGTTCTACTGAAATGCTGCCTTCATAGTATCTTATACTTGGGCTCTAAAAATGCAAGAAGAGACTTGAAACCTCTCTGCTCCACCAAAGAAAAAGGCTCAAGATAGGTGCAGATCCTTTTACCAATAATCTCAGTAACTGTTTTTAACCTGGATGATTTGCAGAGAAAGGCTGCTCTGCTGCAAATGCAGTGAGTATTAGTGAAGGGGAGGAAGAAGGTGAGTCCAAAGCAGCACCCAGCTGATCACCAGTGTCCTGAGAAGGAAGGCTGGCAGAGAATGGTGGAGGATGTGGCTGATACAGTGGGCTTTCTTATGTGATGAACAACAGATGGTTATGTAGAGATGATGTATTGTAATATTTTGGATCGTTACCTCTTATTTCCAACTTGCAAAGCTTACACATGGCTTTGGAAGGATCCTGTTCACAAACAGTGAAAGCGTTCCATACTATAGAGGTCTTTTTGTTTTATTGGTAGAGGAGGACCTCCAGCAACAGATGCAGGATGGGTCTCAATTGGGGCAAAGTGTATTACCAGTCCTATTGCCTGGTTTAGTGTCAGCTGAAGCATCCTCGCTCATTGTGTGAAAGACCAATACAGGCTAATTTCACAGTGTGAATTAGTTACTTAGTAGAGCAACAGTCTCAACCGCAAAAAGGTCACAAACGATAGTGTCAAAATGCCAAAGTGTTTTTTTTTTTTCAATCTACTACACCGACAGGAGAATAATGAAACACTCTGTCTTTAGCTACAGTCTGTCAAGGTGACACAAGAAGCTCTTCCTTCCTGTAAAACATGTCCATTTCAGTGATGTTAAGGGCATGCACATGAACAACTACAGGCATTCCACCAACTTTTGCCTGTACATTGTCAAAAAAAGGAGCAATAGAATCAAAACCATGTGTCACCTTTGACAATATTACTTGTCCGCATCCAGAATATAGTCATTATTACTACTTTGCGAATTCACTCAATAATTGCTTGACGGCTGAACAAAATACATTTTCATAAATACCAATTTTTCATTGATTTACTGTTTTTAATACTGCTTTAATTGTATCATATGACTGCTGTTTATTTTGTTTACTGCTCTTTGGTCTTGTTGATGTTTAAAGTGCTCTATAAATAAAGCTGGTGTTGTATGCAATGTTATATTGGTCATTAATATGAAGGTCGAGCACTTGAGCAAAAGACCATTAGCCTCAGATATGTCCAACAATGTAATAAACCGATTTTCAGATTTTCCATCGCTGCAGACGGCATCATAATATGTGAGATGATGTCCTTTTTGAAACGTTGCAGCGCAGTAACAGTTGTGTTGATTCTATAACAGTGCTTCACAGATGTGGAGCAGAAGGTGTGTGAGAGTTTAGGTACGTACCACTGGCGAAATTCCATGTAAAAAGAATAAATAAATTCTGTTGCAACCTCGTTTATCTGTTGGTCAAAGTGTGTATGGTACAGTGGTAAATATGTAGAGGATCGAAGCAGGGGAAAATGTTCATATTTCTCTATGTTTTTAGAATGAGGCAATAGTGTGAATGGGTGTAAGAGGAAGAGTTTGATTAATATTCAGACCCTTTACACAACTAAAAAAATGCTAATTTGTAAGTGCAGGTTCTGCTTGAAATCCAAAAATTAATGAGTATTAAAGTAATGCAGGAGGAGCAAGCAAGTAAACACAGTATCATGGTATTCAATAGGGATGCACAATATTGGGATTTTTATCATCATCCAATATTTTACAACTCAACTATCCAGTAACCAATACAGATGTTTCCCCAAGACCTACAGTGGGGAGAACAAGTATTTGATACACTGTTGATTTTTCAGGTTTTTCCACTTGCAAAGCATGTAGAAGACTG
>JAUZNJ010030531.1:1967-14732 GCA_034780135.1 Jordanella pulchra
ACTTTGGACGGGTCTGGTTGGATGTCAGGTTCAGGTGTGGGAGGATCAGCAGCCGGTACGTCTGGTTTATCGCTGTCGGTGCTCTGGTCCAGGTCTGCATCTGTGAATGAAGAAAGCCCACTTCCAGTTGGGGTTAGAGTGGGTTCTGGGTCTGTGATGCCTTGCGGTACACCAGGGGAGCTGGTTGTGATGCTTCCTGGGCTGCTCTCTATGTTTGGGCTGGAAGTCGTTTCCTCTGAGGGCATTGTTGAAGCCAAGGTGGACGAGGCAGGAGTTGAAGTGACCTGAGATTGTTCCGGATCTGCGATTAAGTCCTGCAGGTCAGTGGATAAGACTTCTGGTGTTTCTGAAGGTAAAATCTCCTCCTCGGTGTCTGCAGACCCTGTGGATGGAGGTGTAGGTTCGCTTTGTGATGCCGAGGATGAGGAAGGCTCAGGGATGGTGTCGTCAGCTGCAGTCATCAGTTCAGGAGGAATTCTTGCATCATCTGGGTCTCTGTTTGGATCTTGGGAATCTGGAGGTGGTCAGCAAACAACAGATTCTCATATTTGAAGTTTGATTCAATAAAGCAGAAACAGTCTCAGGGAAATAGTGCCTCCTCCTCTCTGAAGGAAAACATCTTGGTTTAAATACGCAGGATATCTAAACACACGCAGAGAGCAAGATCAAAACGTAAAAAATTAAATAGGAATTAAATAAACCATAAACAAATTAAAGATCTTTAACATTCACATGTAAAATTGTTTAAAAAGCCTTAGAGGAAAACAAATCCATAGAAAGAGCCTCACATTTCCCAGAAAGTTGCATTTTGAGCATTTTTCAACTTTATGCTTTACTTTTTTAACACTTTAAAGATTTTTTTGAACATTTAAATAGTCTGACTCCTGAATACTAAACCATTGCAGTTTTCCTCTATCTCCGGTTGCCATTGGTAACCATTAAATAACAGTGATCCGTTAGCTGATTTGTAGACATGATGACACTCGTACTGTGCTTTGTAGGAACATTAATGGTTGAACGTGGGCGTGTAGGACGAGCCTTGGACACACAAGCGTGATTTATCAAGGAACGTGGCTTGTTTTTGTGCATTAGCACTATTTGATAAATCTGAAAGAAACTGTTTAGGAAAAGGCTAAGGGTGTGAACACCAGTGGAAACCCTTAGTCACTATAGATGGGTGTGTGCATATATGTGGACCATGGGTAATAACTGTACGACTGAGGAGGCGTGTTGGCATGTGTGACTGGGTATATGTTGGTTTATAAGAACATAAACTAATGTTTTTGTCCACTTAATGGAGCTTAGGATTCATAAATTAAATAGGAAGGTGGAAGATTATTAAAGTAAAGAAATATGGTAAGGTGAAGATGTACGATTAAATAAGTGTCACTTCTTGGTACCCTTCACAGGCATAAGCAGTAATTTATACATAAAACACTATTATATGCATCGGATCTGGAGAAGCATCTGACTGAAGACACTCAGTCGTTGTTTAAAAATCTTCAGAAGACGAATATGTTGAAGATGTTGAAGATGTGCTGTTTTAATCTATATTAATGTTTTCCTGCCAGTCTCTTGGAATCTTCCTAACTCCCCCTAAATGTTTGTGCCCCGTCCACAAACATTTAATTAAATGTCCCTGTTGCTCTGGCCTAATTGTTCAGCTGCCATATGGGGGACCTAGCGCTGAATGAGGGAGCAGCTGAAAGGACCAAACACGTCTGCTGGGGTCGGATGAAATAGCTGCAGTCCAATAGAAGTGGGCCTGGTGTGAACCAAATGGTTTGTTTAAAGAGCCTGTATCAGGCAAAATCAACTTCTATGATCTTTCAGCTATTCTAAGATTCTGGAGTCCTCATGAGTTCTGTCCTGTAAAAACGAGCATCTTTGTAAAAGTGCCGCCTTCAGGAAGCGCCTACCTTAACCGCGCTGTGCCTGCACCATAAAAAAACTGCCATTCTCTCCAATCAGGGAGGGGGGGTGTGAGGCAGAGTGTGATGATTACATCTCAAGCGGCTCTTTTTGCAGCTAATCAGCACAGGGAAGCCACCTCTATTTTAAGCTAATATCTGAGCCATTAAAATCATTTTTTGTCCTTGAATGGGAGAGGTGACTTTTCTTTGAAAGCAGGGGTTTTTTCTTCAGGGATGAAGGAAAATAACTTCATAACCAAATGATACACACATGGCCATATAGGCATTATTTCATCTTTTTCATAGGTGACTATGAGAGGCTTAAAGAAAGCATGTAATAGGACGTTTAAATCCACCTTATGCCCATTGTAAAGTACAGTGTAGATCTGGGTTTTCTCCTATGATCTTTCTTTCTTTAATATCTTTAGCATGGTTGCTAATAACTGTTTAACCCCGGCATGTAAGCCGTTCAACACGGCTTAAAGCTGAACTTCACACACCTGTGCTTGGAGTAAAAATGACATCTGCAGGTAAATCAGGTGTCTCTGTACTGAACGCCGGATCGTCTCTGACCAGCGTAGGTTCTGTTGGGATCGTATCCAGGGGTTCAGTCAGATTGGATCCGTCACCACTGATGATCTCTGGGGGTGGAGACACTTCCGGATCTCCACCTCCGCCAGTGGAAGGGTCATCAACTGGGAAGATCTCACCGAATATATCTGCCACAGACAGGTTGAAGTTTTCAACTGTTATACCAAGAAAAGCTGTTTGCTGAACTCTTCCTCCAGAGATGCCTCTGCTCACCATCACTTAGATCATTCAGGGGGTTCGTTGTTTCTGAACCGTCTGGAATAAATGAGTCATCATCTGCAGATAATTAGGAAAAAAGCAGAGAAAGAAAAAAAATGCAAACACTTGTAGATTTCACTGCTAATGCATATATAATTTATATAATCAAAGTTAACTGAAAATGCCAACAATTTCCATTTCTAAGTAGAAAAAAAACATGTTTCTGAATCCTTCATGTAATTAGATGAAAGGGTGGGAACATGTTATATAATAGTTTTTCCTTTAGCTTCATTCCACATAAAAACACTGCCTCTTTGTTTCCTTTGGCTCCTCCGGCCAGTGGAGGCAGAGCTTTAATCAACCTTTGGTACACATCTTCCAGCTTTCTGTCCGCATGAAACTGTCAATGTTTGACTCTGAATTTAGTTTAAACTGTTTGAATCTCTACTCTTTTAGTGCAGCATAGAAAACTGAGAAATAAAAATCCGTAAATAAAGCAAATGCTCACCTGCATTGTTTCCTTCACCCAATGAAGGGTCGTTGGTCAGAGTCGATTCTGTGAGAACATTCATATGTAAATGTCACGTGTAATTTTCTCTACATTTTTTTTTACCTTTAAGGCTCAAAATATTACAAACCTTTAAGCAAAAAAGAAAATACCTTTAGGATTGTTATTGTGTACATTATCACATGAATTACTCTTCATCGGTCCTGTTGATGCTCCCCTCTTTTCTGCAGTAATTATTGATACAGAAAATACCATCAAATGCATCAGTGCAGGTTAACTGCATGCATTTGGAGATAATGCTGTCCATGCTTCTGAGCATGCTGCTGGTGCACATGCAGCTGGATTCATTTCCAGGTGGAGTTTAATTAAAGATCTCTGTTGGATACACGTTTAGATTTTACGGTGTTGTGTCTGGAATTCTGTAAAGGCATAAATGAAGTCTTCCACATGCAGAAAATAAAATCGCAGTCATCACTCCTTTATGTGCATTTCAAGGCTTACCATCCTCTTCACAGTGGGCCTTATAATCTGGACAACACTGGTTGAACTTCCAGCACTCAGGGTCGCAGGTGCACCGCCGCCCTCTCTTGAAGTTTTCGCCACAGCGGCCCTTGCAGGAGTGTTCTGTGACACGAATAAAAACCTTAAAACACAGCAGATCTGCACGGTTCAACCCAAATGGATCAGTTGAGCGCTAAAACTGAGTCATTTTACTCCAATTCAGAGTCATTTCATGCAGCAATGTTGCAGGAGCATGTTGAGATGTCAGGATGAGCATGTCTGCACACAAAGTTCTATTGGGGACACCATGTCAGTGTTTTGATTGTGTTCTGATTTCAGTATTTTAGAAACACGGGCAGAGCAGCAAAGGTCTGTGTGAGCAAGTTGATATATCTGATCCCATTCTTTATTGGGAATAATGGGCCCAAATGTTTGATACTGTGGGAACCTGCGGGAGGATACCGAGTCCAACAAATACTACAGAAACCCATGTAAGTTAATACGGGCCCAGTGCTGGGCCAAGGACAGGACGACGCACACTTTCCCCTTCTATTATTGACCTTTAAAAAAAGTACCCTTTGAAAGAGGAATCTTTAATACCTTTAAAGAATGCCAAACTTAAACATGAGAGGTGCAATCTGAGCCTCAATCAAACATGGCGGACTCTTCCAGAAAAATGCTTCAGGACACAGAAACGTTCTCTCTGTTGCTATGCTTGAAAACCAGCTAACCTTCATAGCATGCTGACAACCAATTGTACGTCTATATGTGTCATTATGCACCAATATCAGTGCATAATGTAGCTTATAAAAGTAGCTGTTATAACCTCTGTGCTTTACGCACTGCTATGTGATCTGGCCAAAGGCTCAGAGGCAGCAGAAGCCCTAAGATGGAAATCAGCACTTTATTTCCCATTTATGAGCCACAATTAAGGCACATTTGGCTAAATTGTACCCAAATAACAGATCTGTCTCCCCTGGACCAGTGAAGCAATCAAACTACTGTGGATCAGTCCTGCTTCAGCTGACTCAGTCCAAATATGCTGTAGCTGTAGAGAAGGTGCTGATAAATACAGTCTGAGGTGTCTCCTACTTTTTTATGAGGACTTTCAGAGTTTTTTTTACTGTTAAGTTTGAAAGAACAAAAAAGAAACTTTTCAGGTGAGACTAAAAGATTAGATTTTGGTTTTTATATTATAAATTTAGACATAGTAACAGCTGTGATAGTGATCCATCTGTCTTACTTTTAAACTAGAATCAAAAGGTTTTCTTTAGAAGGGGCCGGTCCAAGCCTCCATGGGGCCCCGAGCATAATTAGAAAGCTATATAAATGCCATTATGTCTGATGCTGCAATCAACAGATCATCCACACCTACTATAAACTCAGTGCACCTCTGGAAGTGCTGTTTACAGTCTCCTATCTGTAGCCTTATAAAATAATCTAGTATGTAGTTTATTTAGGGTGAAAGCATCACATGGTTTATAGTTTTTGTATCCAGCTGCTACAGCGATGTTCAGAAATAACAGGTAGTGAAAGAAAAACAGCAAAAACACAAATCAATGTGTAACATGCCTATTTAGGCCTGAACATAATATTTAGGTTCTTTTTTTATCCTGGGAGCTGAAATAGAGGCTCCCTGGATTCAATTCTTGCATCCTCATCCACCCAGAGTGTCTCTGTTAATTGTCTTTAAGCTAAATTTGATAACATAAGACTGGTTTATGTATTCTCAGTTCAGGTTAAAATAGCTCTGCTGAATACTAGAAATGATTTTACTAAGTTCTTCTTGAGTTCATCTTAAACGTATCTAGAGTATCTTTAATCACTTTCTGACGGCTTAGGTTGCTTTTCATCTCTCTCACTGCTGGATCCAAGCAATAATATGCAAATGATGTGACGTCTTAGGTGGCGTAGGTCAAGGACTGGGCTGGATAGATCCAGTGACTGTGAGTAGACTACTGACGTGGACATTTGTTGATATTGACAAGATGCATCTATGAACTCAACTAATGCAGACATAGCTGAGTATCGGTAGGCTACTACTGTTAGCAGTGGCTAGTGCAGGGTTCTGTTATCAACCATAATCTCAATCTATCAGGTCCAGATAGGAATGAGGACATAGCATAGTAGTGCAGACAGGATTGAATTCACAGAGGTGTCTGGAAATAGTCTATTCTGTATTATATTGGACCAAAGTGAACTCCAACAGGGGCATCTGCTCTGGCACTTTAAGCATTTTTTATGTGCATGTTGCCCATGCACTAAAACATACATAGCGGTGGATAAGCCCCCACCCCCCCCCCCAATCCTAAAGACATCGCTGCTCTGTTAATGTTTGGCTCACAGGCTGAAATATTTGGGAGCTTCTGCTCTAAGACACCAAATGTCTTTGAAACTGAAAGGTGAGCTTTGTAGAGGCGGAGCCTAAGACCACTGAGGACTGTCCTCAATGTAGAGGTCTAGGGTTCGAATCCTGACCCTGAGCCCCTTTGCTGCTTGTCCTTCCCTTCTTTTTCAGCACATTTATATTTGTCTGCTACAAATAAACTGAACTGGTGGCAAGAAAGTACAAATGAATCACACAGAAAAAGGTCCGTCTTTAAAATCTTACTTGTGGTGCACAGAGCCTCATAGTCGCTGCAGCACTCTGCATAGGACAGGCAGCTGTAGTCACACTGGCACATGTGGCCCCTGTAGTACTCGGCACCGCATCGTCCTCTGCAGCTCTCTGTAGGGAGGAGCGCAGAGCGGAAAGACCTTTTAGAGTTCAAAAAGGAGAGTGTTTGTACTGTTGATGTGGTCCCTGGGGGCCCGGGCTCCAGGAGGCTGCCAGAGATTGATCTCTGAAGCTGAGTGACACAAACAAATGTACACAGGTTCTCCCTCTGGTTAATGATCTTTACCAAAGCAAACAATGATGAGTGCAAGTAAAACATTTAACAGATAGCATTTCTATTGTACCATGTTTTTGTATAGATTTGTATTTAAAAAGAAATAAATTGGGGTTTTGATTGAAATATAGAAATTAATGTAAAACTGTACTCACCCTGAGCGAAGGTAAATTTCAAAGTACAAGCCAGCAAAGTCACAAGGCAGATTATTTTGGAAGACATTATGAAGGAAATCTGAAATAAAGGATAAAAAATAAAACTGAAACAGTCGTTTTGTTTTCATTTGTATAAAGAAAATATAATAAAAAACAAACTACTGCAAACAGAGCGTAAACTCACCTTTCCTAAGCTGCTCTCTGCAGAATCTCTGTGACCTCGACTCCTTTTAAAGAGCTGACAGGGAGGAAGAGAGACGGCCTGAGCTCCTGGTAATTGGTGAGTCCGTGCTAATTACAAAAACCTATGATCTCACAGGGTGGGGCAGGTCCTGCTGTCCAGACATTAGGATTTACCACAAACACCTGGAAGCACATCAACACGCTCCTGTGCCAGACAGACGGCTGACTTCACACACTCTCAGCAGAGCAGAGGAAAAACCAGAGGCTGGAGTTTGTTGTTCAGTCAAAAGTCCGAGAACATCCATCAAATAAATGAGTCATAACCTTTTGTTTGTTCTGCTGCTCTTTAAATCTTTTACTCATATGTTTCTTATACATTTAGATCCATTTGAAGACATTATTATTATTATTCTGACTTTCTGTATGTTATAAAAAAACAGGATCCAAGTTATTGATATTTTTTAAGATGTAAAAAAACACGAATGTTAAAAAGGATGTTTCTTTAACAAATGTTAAAGGTTCTGAACAGGACCGGTGGCAGGGTGCAGCCCTGTCATCGTCCAACATCCACCTGGAACGGCTTTAATAAAATATATATTAACACACTGGGTCCTGTTTAGCTCCTGCTTATAATCAGTAAGATTTAACATTTACTAAGATTAATAGAAATGTCATTACATCAGGATAAAAGGATTTCTATATGTAGTATATGACTAATCTCAGATCTACTAGAATAATCTGATATTTTATATCAGTATATCAGCTCTTTTCTGTTATAGTCCTGTAAAAGAAGGAAACACATAATTATTATGCATAAAAAGTATGTTGGAACATGCATACAATATACAAAGAGCAAAGAAGTGGTTTAAGAGACTCAGAGAACATCAGCCTGTTTTCTGTCCTCATAAGGAAGCTCTGGAGAGAAGCTGGTCAATAATCAAAGGTCCTTGACTTTATATCATTCATCCTGATTCAGTTCAATTCAAATTCAAATATACTTTATTTATCCCAAAGAGAAATTAAATGTAGCACAAGATGGATTAAATTGAGTGTTTTTTTCTTCTTGATAAACCCACACAACCAAAGAGGTAAAAACTTTTCCTCATGGGATTTTCTCTTTAGTTAATAGATGTTCTAACAGTTGGTTTTTTTCCTCAAGAGGCGCCATGGCTGCCAGTACAGTTGGGAAGGTCCAGAACATCAGTTTTCTCCTCAAAGAAAGAAAAAACAAGCAACATCAACCCGACTATACAGACCTAAAAAGTTAGTTGCTTTTTTAATAGTTGTTAACATGCATTGGATCAGTCAGAGTTGGTGTTTTGTGGTCGGAAACCTGATAGAACGGTTCTGTGATCTCTGGGATTTTCCTATTGTGTCATGGTCCAATTAGAGTCTGTTGGTGCTGCCATGATTTTAAAATGACTGCTTAGACTGAGCAGGAAAAACACTCCCAACTATTTACAGCAATACCTCAGAACCAAGCAGACCGAGCTTTGGCCTTTCATTAGAGTAGAGAAAGTGCGCCACCTTGTGTTCATAAAACAAAGTTGTGTTTCTCTTTTGGACAATTTCTGGACAAATCCGCGTTTTCACTGCTTCTCTCCATTAGCTGAAGATTGTGCTTTTATACGTTCTAATGATAAAGAGAGATCTTAATGCAATATTCCCTAAAAGTTAGAGAGTTTGGTGCAAAACAAATGAATTACCATTATTTTAATCCTTAATAATCTCTGGTGGCTCTTTTCAAATCCCTTCACCTGTTTTCAGAGAATTTAGATATTTTGGCTCCAACTCTGATGGAAAAATGACTTCATTTTTTGGGGGATTGAGTATTTCTGTGAGTTCCCTTTTAAATTGTTCTGGTATGTTAAACATTTTAGGGTGACACGAATTTTAAAATAGTTTATTGGGTCTTTGGGATGAAAACTGACCTTCAGCATCACCTCTACTATTCATAACAATTTGTATGATTCTTTTTCACAAAGCACTTTGTTTTAAACTAAACCAGCTGTTTTTGACAAATGCTTTACTTCAACATAGCCTTATTTTACGGCAGATGACAAATAAAGGGTCCCAGACATGTACCATGTCTATAAAAACACCAAGCACCACATGCTCAATTTGAAATAAAGAAATATTACTGAGTCCTTTTTGAACCTGAAAATATTTTTTACACCAGGTGTGACCCGCCGTCATAAACATGGTTGTGTCGTCTAACTATCTACTCAAACATCCATTAACTTGGCAGCTTTATCTCCTGCTTTGTTGACATTCGTATCGTATTCTGAGGGCTTCTTACATCTTACCCCGTTCAATGTCTCATATTTTTCTCTTCTTCTCTATTTATTTTTCAGTTTTTCTTTTCACATATCAACTGCTGAAATGCTGATGACTTTATTACTTCCTTGTTCACTTACTGCATCCATACATAATATCTAACCTCTGCTCTCATGGTTGTATTATATTAAATACCAACAGGTTTATGTTTACTAAAAAAGTGGACCAAGAACAGAATATAAAACATAGAAATAAGATATAATAATCCAACAGGACACCATCATTTATTAGTAAAGCCCTTCTGTAAAACAACAGGGAGCTACTGGCCTTGAAAGTCATGAAGTCATAGCAGATGATTAGGTCCCTTTGAAGTAGTTGCAGAGAGTAGTAATCTTTGCAGGTTTACATTTGTGATGGTAGGACAGAAAAGGTTTTCTTATGAATGTGGCATCTAATAATTGTAAGTAAACAGAAACTTTATTTGTGTAGCATCTTTCATAATATTACTCAGAAAACACTTCACCAAACAAAATAATACAATAGAACATTAAAGTAAAAGCAGACGTAAAAATATTTGTTTTTAATTGTCCTTGAGAAGAATCCACTGAGCCTTTGGGCCACAAATGAAAAAGGCTCCGTCTCCTTTGGTTTCTGATTTTGTACTTTGGAGAATCATAAGTTCTTGATCATTGGATCTTAAGGGAGTTTAAAGAAGTGAAATGTTCAGCAATCTGAATTGTTGTCTGTCCATCTGACGCTCCAGTCAAACCCAGTGAAGTTGAATTAAAAGTGGAGCAACTTGACCGAACTTTGAAGATGTGTCAGGAGCATCATTCTCCTCAGACTGTAACCTGTTTATTGAGGTTTTATTTAAATGTGTAAAGTCCATTACAAAGATCAGGTCAAGATGAAACAAAAGCATTGATTAAGATTTCAATATCTGGATGGGAGATAATGGCTACGTTGGGAAATATTTTGCAGATGATAGAAAGATAAACTAATCAAAGATTTGACATTATTTTCAAGGGTCAAATGTTATCCAAAGGTTTTTAACTGAGGATTTGGGCAGAAAAACAATCTTCTTGAGCTTTATTTGCTTATCTGCTTTATTTTTACAGTTAATTTTTTCTAGTACTCAGATGATTAGCTCAGTTTTAACTTCATCTAACAAGAGAAAACATTGAGAAATCTAGCTTTAATTGAATCCAGAGAGCTTAATAAAATGTTGAGTTTTAAAACTTCCTGTGGAGGAAAAGAGATGTACAGCTTGATATCATCAGAATAAGAATGAGAGGAAATATCCTTCTAGGATGTCAGTGATGGAAGAAGCGATAGCAGGTAGAGAAGAAAAACAATGGTCCCAGGACAGAGCCATGAGGGACGCCAAACTAAACAGGACAAGAATTAGATGGATGTAGGATGGTTGGTTCATCAGACAAGTAAGAGGAAAACTGTTTCAATGCACAACCTGAATCACCAGCCCGACTTCTCAACGTATCAAACACAGTAGGACTGGCAATAGTGTGAATAGCTGATGCTTGGTCCAACATAAACACTATAGAAAATGCACCAGAACATTTAGAGAAAGTTATCAGCCGTTGACTTTTCTCATAAAAAAAAAAACAGAAATCCTTTCACTAATTCTGATATTTATTCTGATATCATGTCAGACAACAACAGAAAAAAGCTCACATGTTTTTTTTTATGTATTTTAAATAAAGTACACATCTAACTTTATGTTGGATAGTGGTAATCTTAGAATTAAACGTGTTTATGTTTTTCCTTTGGACTTACACCATCATTTTCTCCTCTGGGTTTGCAGATAAAAACATCTGTTTTTCTCCAATCCTTTCAGGAAAACAACCTCACAGAGAGACAAACATCTGACACAAACGGACAACCAGGGAAAGGCGGTAAGTAAAGATGAGGCACTCGTTTTCACAGATGGATGCCACACACTTGATCTCTCAATGAGATTAGAGGAGCTCTGAGCGAAGAGTGGGCTTGTTATCCTGCCACCAGGACGGGGTCTGTGCTTTCTGAGCAGAGGAGGCCAATCTTCTGTCTTAGCAGCTTTAATCAGGCAACCTGCACATATAATAACGGAGAGCCTGCTGGGCCTCGGTCAGTGAATTGCTCTAACATCAGAGCTGAAAGACTGAATAAGAAAGAACAGCAACTTCCTGCAAGACATGAGCTGTCTAGAGAGGAGCACAGAACAGGAAACAGAGCACATGTTTACGGTTTCAGTTCTGCTTTCCTTTCATCGCAAGTTTACTAAAAAGACAATAAAACTAACAGAGTGAGATCTTTATCATCTGAAATTCATCCGAAACAGCAAAAATAAAAAAGAAAACAGCTTCATAAACTGCTTGCCTTCAGGGTTTTAAACTGCTGAAGGAGAAGATGATCAACGAGAACCTTTAGAAGAAGACAACAAGAGGAAACACCGACAGGAAGCAGTGTCGGACGCTGCATGTGAAAATCAACAGCTCATTTCATTTTATGTCAGAGATTTACCTCTGGATTAGTAGTTATCCATCATTTCATTTCATTTTGGTTGGCAGACAGAAAGATGAGACCCTGTCAGACTCAACTGGCCTTTTCTGCCATGATTCCACATGATCTACATGTTATACATGTGCAACTTTATTAATAAACCCTGATCTTCATCTTATCTTACTTGTGGTCAAATATTTTCATTTTCCCTGTGGCTTACTGCAGATCTCAGGCAGAAGTTAACCAAACAAACTATAAGCGATGCTTCATAAGAAATGTACAGAAACTTCAAAGTTGTGCAAAAAGGAGCTACTTTGCTGCATGCTTGACATTATCCTCTGCTGCACCCTGTAGATCCAACAATGCATAAACAATATGACACAGCTGCTTCATCTGATGCTCAGCAGCAAGTGTCGGGACGAGTTTGTCTGTTTCATTTTGCAAGTCATAGATACATTTTCAATGCCAACAGGAAGTAAACATGTTCTAAAAGAAACCTGGTTGACTCCCTCCACTTTTACATACACTACCTGGCTGTAAGGGAAATCATATGCAGTGCTTCAAGCATTGTAAATCAGCAAAACAAATAAAGTTTCTGGAACACATGACACAGCTATCTCACTGTGAACCAGTCCCACTTGTTTGTGTCACCTAATAGCTGTAAATGTTAATGCTCTGGTGATGTTTCATTCACTCAGGTTACAATAATCTTAGCTGGATTTCTGCTCTGGTTGAAGATCAGCTCTCATCCAAATGGCTGCTTCAGTCTAAGCATGTTTTAAAAAGCAGGTTTTAAGATGATATGAATCTCACTAATAGGGGAGAAGTCTGTAACCATAAAAATCCAAAATGATCAAAAAACATTTTACATTTTAAAACAACTATATTCCAGACTATATTCTGAAAACTTGCCATAAGAATAATTAATTTAGATGAATGTTATAAAAAATATGACTTGGTATAAGCAAATAGATTTTTTTTTTGAGCATTTTTACGGCACTAGTGGCTCGTTTTTCTGACAGTAGGCTGACAGGAAAGGGGGTATGAGA
>JAUZNJ010030532.1:0-14731 GCA_034780135.1 Jordanella pulchra
TTAATAATGACTGTTATTTGTGTAAAATTCTGTTGGCGGCTGCCAAAAAGGTAATAACTAGGAAGTGGTGCCAATCTAACCCTCCAAACAGAAAGGAATGGATACAGACTGTGAACTCATTATATGAGATGGAGATTCTAACACATAGACCGAGGACACAAGAAGAGCAATGTCAGGACAAATGAGAAAAATGGATACACATCACATCAACGTTACAGGACTAATTTTGGATACGAACAGTACCCTTGAATCCTGTGATACTGTAATAAGAGTCTCCCCCCACTATGTTATATTTGTTTTGTTTGTTCTGTTCTAGTTTTTTTTGTAGTTTTTGATTTTTCTTTTTGAAAAATATTCTAAAAACTCCAATAAAAATAAAGTTACAAAAAAAAACAAAAAAAAACAATTTCAATATTCGATAAATCGGGATTAATAGGATTGTTTCAGATCTAGAAAAAAGTAATCCAAATGCAAGCTTACTAGGGCTGAGGTTTTACACATTTTATGTCAAAATAAGATACTTTACCAGATTTACAGTTACATTCCCTCTTTAAGACATTATTAAATGTTTATAACGGACGACTGAATGGACATGATATATAAACAGATGGGTTGGTAAAAAACTATTTTCCAAAACTATCCAAAAGAGGAAATTACTTGAACCGACATCCTGCACCCCTCAGATGTTTCTTCATATTGTGTAGGAATCCAATGCAATTTGATAACATAAGAATTCAGATCTTTTCCCCAAACAAAGTCTAAATAGTACGGCTGTAAAAAAGCAAATATCTAACTTGCCTTTATCTCTTTTCGTAGTCGAACGCTGCTGACTTTGAAGTGTGCAGTTGGCCCATTAGGAAGGTGACAAAGAACCAAACCATCTTAAAATATCTGTTAAGGATGCTGACAGTAGAAAAAAAAAATACAGAAAGTCAAATAAAAAAACAGACTTAATGTCAGTCTGCTTTGGATTTATTGCAATCAAATCCTAGGTTTTCATTTATTTATATAATTAGCTAAAATTTATTCCAATCCAAACTGTTGTTTAAGCTTGTATTCTCTGAACAGTATTGCAAAAAGTATAAAAAAATGCAGTATGTGCTACCAGAAGGGTAACTGCTTACAATTCAGATAAAAAATACGATTGACAACATCGAAATTATCGAATTTAGGATACTGGGCACTTGGCGATCCTGGTTGATGACCATCAAATAGGTGAAGTCCCTGGAAACACACTGGGGTATGATTCTCTTCAGAGCAAGGCCTCTTCTGTAGTAAACATAGGCATTTGGGATGACAGTGGCAAGCTGCTCACAAAACTTTACGGTTCTCTACAAGAAACAAAACACACAATTTTACATTTATGATACAAGATTGAAAGAAAGCTCTTTTCTTAGTGCTTAAGACCTAAAATAATTCCAACTCTTTTGTCACACAATCATAACTTGAAACTTTGTTCTAATCTGGATTAAGAGGAAATAATTGTTTTCTTATTAAAACTACCTATATATTAAATATTAACACTGCCTATAAACATTAAATATGATTTGAATTGGCAACACATCCATAGAGGAAAAGGCTTATATGCTCCTTAAAAAGTAAATGGTTGTTATTAGGAAAAAGTCCAATTAAAATTAGTCAAACTTTTAGTCATGTTGAATAACAGCAGCCCCTCACCCCTCTTGGTCTGTCTGATGTCGTGATGAGCACTTTGGGATTTGTCAGTCCATTAAAATAAGCTGAAAATTCATCAGTTCCCTCATCAAAAGCAACCTAAACAAGAGCAAAAAAAAATTAAACTGTGTTTAAAATAAATCTAAACATATTTAGATGAGTTCAATTATCTTCCACACTAAATCCAAACCTCTTCATCCTCTGGATCAACTGTCGTCTCATCAAACACTCTCTGGTTTTCTATTGTTTTGGGGATCTCCTTTGGTGGCGCCTGGGATGGAAACAACAACAAAGATATGAAACAATAATTTCAAAAAGACTAACTTGATGGGCAGCAAGGATTAGAAAACCAATACCAGTTAAACACACCTTATCACCCAAAACTTCTCTTTCTTTTTTCCTCTTTTTCTTCAGAAGGATCTTTTGCTAAAAGACAAAATAAAACATGACATTTTACACACACACACACACACTCCCATACAAAAACACAGCCATTTTGTCTGGTAATATAGCAGCAGGGAACGTATATGTTGATATCCTATATCAAGAAACTCTGACGTAGTCACTTCTAGAAAGCAGGTTGATCCCGTACTCTTTACCTTCCTCTTTTCCTGCTTAAACTTCATAAACATGAGGTGCCTCCGCTGTTTGTTCTTGATCTCAGAGACACTAAATGTGGGGGGAAACGCAGCCACTTGCTCGGTCTTCATCTCCACGGTGCTGCTCTCTTCTTTCACTTCTGGATCTTTAACCTTCGTCTTGGCTTTCCCTGACTTCTTGTTCTTTTTCTTCTTGCTTTTATTGCCTTCATTCGAGTGAACTTCTAAAATATCCATCTTCTGTGTTCCTTCGATCTGTTTTGGATTGTTATCTCACGTGTGTAGAAAACTGTCTGTCGGACTCGGTTCACTTCCTGGGATGAGAGGTGAATAAATAGTCTAGCACTAAATGTATGGCACCTCTAGTGGTATGGAGGTGTACTGTCTGTCTCAGTATTATTAAGGTCTTGGAAATCTTGACAAAACAGGCACGTTTTATATATGGTATGTGATATTGATAAATACGTAATGAATAATAATGATAAAAAATGTTAACATTTGTATGTTATGTTTATAATTTTCACAGAATAACCATCGGGGTGGGGGGTAGGAGGGGGGCGGTTGGACTTCTCAAAAATTCAGAGAAATAGTTAAAAAGTTAATTTAAAACAGTTAAACAAAAAAACAAAACCTTGAATGATTGAATATATTTTAAAATCGAGATCAACCAGTGATTTAAAAAATAGGCTTTATCTTACACATAGATAATAAACCAATACGGAAAATAAAATCCTATTAAAGGAAGCATTTGTACAACATGCTTTTACATTCAAGTAGCAGGTTGACGCATTCCGTTATTAAACTCCCCCTCTAGGTTTTTTCTTTAAATGAAATAAAATAAAAATAAAAAAAGATAAAAAAATGTTTTACAAATCATAAATTGCTTGCTTTATTGCACTAGAAAAGTAAAAAAACATAAATTTTTCATACACATAGAAATAGAATTCTCCGTAAATATATGAATAACTTATAATTAATGCATATGTAGTGAAATCCATGTCTTTGTTCCCTCATTAAAAATGTTGCACATAGGACATAGCTTCAAGCCACACCCACACATTTCCATGTTTTGATACCAAACAAAATTACAAAACCCTCCTTGCAATATTTACAGTCAAATTGATTTTATATCAATACACGTATCAGGTTGACATTTTTCTATCTATGTTTGACCAGTCTTAGACAAAAACCCAAAGCTAATAAACATGCATTTATTGTGAATAACACTGGTTAATGTTATTGATTGCTGTGGTTTTAGAGTTCTCTTTCATGAATTTCTTCACATGGTTCGTATTTTGAGAACAGTGCCCTAAAAGCTCTTCCCACTTTTGTGTCTTCAGTGCAAATCGCTCCTCCTCCTCTGCCCTCCTGACTGACCTCTCTGTTCATATCAGCAATGCATGTCCAGCCACCATCTGAAGTCACACACCACTTAGAGTGATCCACAGTATCACTGAAGTTTATTCCTCTCGGCAGCTGCACTTCTTTTACATTATAGACATGATGATGAAGTCCTGACGTGCAGTTAGAGGGCAAAGGCCTACGCATCTTCCCCCAGCTCTTAACAAAGATATCCTGAGACACGTGGTCTACTATTAGCCCAGAGTAAAGGTCTGGAAAGTGGATTAACAGAAGATTTACAGTTAATGATCAATTTCATATCTATGACATTTTCTAAAGAAACAAATTTTTTTTTTTGGTGTGGGGCAATGCAAAAACTCACCGTCTCCAAAGCGCGTGTATTTTGCAAAACTGATGAAATTGTGCCCATTTGTAGTGTATAGCTCCTTCACTCTAAACCAAGGCTGATTTTTTGGATAACAGCTTCTTTGTGCAACACATTTCAGCTCCTCGTGAAAAGTTTGTGGGATTTCATAATCAAATGAATAGGGATGGATGTACTTTAGCTGCAACCCTAAAGATGTAAAGAGCATGTTTTGAAACAGTTTAGTCTCTTTTTTCAAAGTTGCAAATGAATGAATCTCCCTCAGTAGCTTACCTATTTCTTTAAATTGCTGGTAGGGAAAAGTAGCACAAAGAAACATTTGAGCATTTGCATTTCCACTGGGTGGCCAGAACTCTGCTTTGCGGTATGTTGGAAATTTAGGTGTGCTATGTGAAAGCCAAAGTCCAAATTTGCGATCCAGCATCACAACCCCTGAGGGAAATCAAATTAAAGTAAAAACAAATACATTTAAAATTTTCTGTGGAATCTGATTGAAAATTATAGGGCCCACCTTTACTGTGACCGAATGATGAAGAAGCAGAATAGGGACTTGGAGGTTGATCACTGTAGAGTATGTATCCAAACCCTTCAGTCTGACAGAAAAAAACCCCACAATATGCTTGAACTTTAAAAGTTGCACCATTTTTTAAATAATCTTTAGGGTTTTGATAAAATCACCTTTCTCTTATAGAAGTCAAGAAGAGGTTTCAGTGTATTTGCTAGAAATCCAGTTTTACTGTTGATTTCCTCGTTGCTGCGTTTCCACCCATTGGTGCTCTCGTCCATGTAAAAATATGACAATTCACCCTTATTTGTGTTGGGCAGCTTGTAGACAATATACCTAATGGTGAAGAAGCAAACAGATGATCATTTATTCAGGTGTAGCGCAACGGAGGTGAGAATATTGTTAGAAATGTTCACCAACCAGCCCACATCCTTCCCTTTGTCATTCCTGCACTTCACGTCTGAATAACAAACTTTGAACAGGAGTCCAACACTGAGGAGTAATCTGATTAATTCCTAAAACAATTTAAACAAACATATTTATTAAAAAGAAGGAATTCCTTAGGTTTAATTGGACAACTTATTGCTAAGAACAAAGTAATGGCTCTTTGGGCAGAAGCAACTAAAAAAAGAGAGAAACAACATTTAGTAAACACATGAAGTGACATTCAGAGTGGTGATCATTTTTGTAAATGAGCCTTGAATACACAATGACATTAAGAGATGATCCTCTTGCATCCGGCTGTTGCTTGTTTCCATATTACTGAATAACATGCTGTTTGATTAAAAGGTAATTCGATTAAAAATCACCAGCATCAGATTTATTAATTTTTTAATTCAGACCTAAATCCCAGAGGAAGCATCAAGTGAGTCGACCCAGAACCTGGGTGCTTTGAAGGCACAATGCTTCAATAAACAAACTACTAGATTTGTTTATTATTTCAATTCAAACCACTGAAAATATGATTTTTAAGAGTAATTCACTGGAAACTTGATGTAAACAATAGCAGATAATCAATGCAGTTCAAAGGTCTTTGCTTCATTTTTATTTGTATTCCTTAAAGCTGAAACTATCAGATCCTTCTTATTGTTGTACTAAGTGTTCTCTTGATGATGATTTTTTTTAATGAACACTGTATTTTAAGCTTATATGCCCAGCTACAAGGACTAGAATGATGAAGAAAAAGCTGTCCTACCCCAAAGAAACCCTGTTGATCTATACAAGTTTTCAATATTGAATGAATGTTTGGCTCGTTGGAAGCAAAACATACAGAAAATTGTCTCTTTTTTCCAGTTTCACATGTACATGTACAGTGTTTTACAAACAGCAACGCTACTTCTTATTGATTACTAAGAATTTCCCCTCAATATGAGAGGTGTCAAACTCTTTGGTAATTCCTTGGTTTATTCATAATTTTAAGGAGTTGTAATACAGCCTTTTGCAAATATGCAAGATTGCCATTGTTTTTGTTTTCTGGATACATGTTTAAGCTCTTTTAAGAAACTCCTTTATTTCTAATGAGTCATGAGACATCTGGTTTCCTACAAAAGACACTTCCTGGACTAATACAACTTTCTGATGCAACAAAACCATTCAGTTAAACAAGAGCAAGTAAATCCCACATTTATCATCTATATTAAATGACATACATGTTTACCATTTATTCAAAATAACAATGTGTGCAACCGAAGCATAGCTATTAGACTACTTACATTTTGTGAGCTTTCATTTCATTTCACAACCCTGTGCTTATAAACACTGCAACAATATAAAGGAAACAGACTTAAAACTATCAGTGATTCAAAATGTTCTGTTTTTTTTAAGTTATATTAATGTTGTTATTACTCAGCTTTGAATTATTTATGTCAATATTTCCCTTAAAAAATATTCAACTTACATGAGCTGTCATCGTTACTTGTTTTCAAACTGGACAACAAACCTGTTTGAAAAGCTGCTGTGTCACACGTCAGTGTCAAAAGGAAACTCACACCCACGCTTTTTTTTTTCATACTTTAGTCGCTTCCTTGTTGCACAAACCATCAATGTGAAAAAAAAAAAATTAAAAAACATTTCAATCCTTATTCACCTGATGTGCTTGCTGTAATCTGGCTGTCCACTGTTTCTAGCAAAGAGCAGTCATTGGGAAACTAAAGAGCTTTAACAGTTTAATTGCTTCACACCCACTGACACTTCCATGTTGTTTCAACAAATAAGAGCAGAAGTTCAAATCTCACTTTGCATCCTCTGAACAATCCACACAGAACTTATCCATAGAAAAACTGCATGTTGATAAAAGAGGATGGCTGATAACATTTATTGTCTTGCAAACATAAGACTCTTTAATTGTGATATAAACTGGGGAATATACATTTATGTTATAATTCATTCTTTCAAGAAAATATGTTCAACCAAAACACTCAAACACAAAGGCCTCCGTGTTGCCACGGTCAGTGTGGGTGGAGAAAAGCAGCTGGATACTCATGATAAGCTATAAACTTTAATTCTTACAATATTTCACTTGTCCCACCGCTAGGAGGCACTGTTCTAACTATTTTAAAGGCTGTTGTACAAAGCTCCAAGTTACCAATAATTGTCAAGGGTGCAATGATGTTATCTTAATTTGATTAAAATACCTCTGATGGAAAAAGAAGACAGTTTGTTAAATAAGACGGTTCCAAAGCCATATTTTTTAAATACAAATGATCAAGCCCACATTTTAAACTGTATACATTAATATTGAATTCATTCAGCCTTGTTAGCAGCTAATGTACCAGTTCACTGCCTGTCTAAAGGCCTCGTAAATCACTGGGTTGTAGGAGCAGATCAGCCCCCCTCCACGCATCATCTGAGCCTTGACCCTGTTCAGATCCCCCAGGCAGGTCACCTTGTCCCTGTTAGCTCGCGACACGCACCACTTTGAGTGGTCATAGCGCGACTCGAACAGAACTGACGGAGGAAGCCCAATCCTCTTGATGTTCATGGTGTGCTTTGGCAGCGAACAGTTGGAGGGCAGCTCGCGGCCTTGGACCTGCCAGGTCTCCACCAGGAGATCGGTGTCCAGGACCTGAGCCACCCAGGCTGTGTAGATGTCTAAAGGAGGATGGAGAAGAAAGGTTCATTAACGACAAGAAAAAAGACTCCCAAAAAATACTTATATGAAACATAATCCAACTCTGTGGTGCTATACACAACTGCTGATAGTGTCAAGAGACGTGAGGAAACTTTTTCTGATCTTAGTTACTTTCTAGAACTTATAAGGTTCTTCCAGAAACTTACCTGCTACTTTTCCGAAAATTCTGTGGAACAAACATGTCACTTTCTGATATCTTAGAGTTTATTTACTGGTAGTAGTTATCAGTACCATGGAAACATCTGAGAAAAGCAACTGCAAGGTTACAGCGAATATTTCCTATGTTCAAGGGAAATATCAGGGAAAGTAACCAGTAAGCTTTAGGAAAACTTAGGAGAGATCAAGGTGAGTCATAAAAACACAGAAAAATAACCTCCAAGTTTGGAAAAGTTATATGTAGTAAAGAAAAAAATTGTTGAGATTTTTTATGTTTATGTTCAGCTGATAAGGATCTGTACTAATTTGAATTTCCTGCCTAAATAGTCTGATTTTTCACCAATCTTCAGTTGATGGTGTATCAGTCCTCAGTACTATACAGCGATACATATTCACAGAATAGCAGCAGATAACTTTTTAACTTCTTTATGAAAAAATAAATGTCTAAAAATCAAAATGTGAAAGTCTAGATCTATCTAAGGAGCATCTTACCATCCACAAAAAGCTCCGATTTCATAAAGCTCACAAATTTGTCCCCACTGAGAGAAAAAAGTGGCTTAACTCCTCTGTCTGAGGTCAGTGGCAATTTAGAGCCCTTGCACAGCTGGAGAAGCTGTGGCAGGTCAGCTGAGAATGAAGAGGGGACCGAACAGTTGTAGAAACGTGGGTAAACGTAGGCCAGCTGCTGTGCTGCAGGAGGGAACAAAAAACAGGTAGATGTAACTATAGGTGCACACTCCTTTTAAAAACATGAAAAAATGATTTGAAAATAGAAAAGGTAATTATTTTACATGGGTTCAAAAAAGTTCTCACAGTCTGGTTTAAACATTAGGCTTTTGAGACTTAAAATAAGTCATGAAAAATATTTAATAATCAGACAACCAGCAGCAGTTAGATGTTTAAAGTATTACTGCATGTCAAAGATGCACAGAGAATAATTAGTTTTATTTTAATCATACATGTGTATTTGATGAGTTTAGAGTTTTGTGTGGCGTAAAACAAGTGTGTAAATCTTGGTGGTTAAAAACTTGTGGCGTAAATCGACAGAAAGACAGCCAGACAAGAATAAATCAACCCTTTAAAAGAAAACTAAAAAAATTCCCTTATTCGATTTTAATCAGAACTTTTGAATCATGTACATAAATCTTTAGAGTTACCCTTACCTAAAAAATATGTGCTTAGTCATAACAGAAAATTAATTTAATATTAATTAATTAATTAAGCTAAAGCGAGTTGGACTTGAAGTTCTCCTGGATTGATTATTTTCCCTGCAAAAAAATGGCTTCAAGCAGCTTGATTAAAATATGAAATGAATTTTCAATACCTAAAAAAATCGACAACTCTCTAAATTCAAATCAAAAGAAAGGAAATAACTGCATATAATGCAGAAACTAATCTGTGCTGAAGAGGGACCTGATTTGTATATTTTGAATCAAATCAACTGCTTAGCGTGAAAAGTATCCGATTAATAAATGTGAAAACTGAAACTGTGAAAATTTGTACCTATTTTTAACATAGGCGTGTTGGTAAGGTTATTTTAAATGTGTGTAGATTATAAAACAATTAAAAAAACAAAAAAAATTGCACAAAGAGAGATGAATAATTATAAGGCGGGTAAATCACATCTACAACACATTTGAGATTTATTTTCAGTTTGTTCAATTAGCACCTTGTATGTCTGTTTCCCACTTGAAGTACACCCACCCTCAAAGATGTAGTCGTGTTTGTTACAGAGAACATTGTTAAGGTAAATCCTCAACCTAATGAAAAGAGTACATATTGTATATATATATATATATATCTATATATATATATAGATATATATATATATATATGGTCATATTTTGACTTTTATGGGAAAAACATGCTTTATTAGGCTTTATTTTGTGTCATTTGGAACCATTTTATTCAGACACAACATGGAAAAAGATTTTTTGCAGCATATTTTGTGTTACACACTGCCTAACTGAGCACTCACTCACCTATACGGAGAAACTGTGCATACGGGTAGGTCACACACAGGGCAGTCTGGCCATTTCGTTTACCAGAGGAGGGGTACTGGTAGCCTCGCTCAGGGAAGGAAGGGAAATGAGGAATAGTATGGGAAAGCCAGAAACCTTGAGAGTGGTCAAAGAGCAGGACCCCTGTAGGGGGAATGCAAGCACACACTTTAGCATGCAAGATAACACACATACAGTCAGATACATGCAAACAGGCACAGAGACTACAAACACATGTCATTTAAAGTTGTGTCAGAGCAAACAGGAGTTATCAGGCGCTTGCTCTTTGCACCCCTTCTTTTTGAAATTGATTTATCTTATCTACATGGTTACCACAACAAAACCGTTAAATTTCCCCTCTGTTTCACCTTTTACATATGATTCAACAAAATGCATGCCTTACTAAAAAAAAACAAAACAATTTCTCAGGACAAGTAGAGTACATCCAAAGAGCTAAAGTGCAGTGATTCAATAAATAAAATCTGAATTATTCTAAATTGAATGTGGTTTGTCGTTGAAGTACCATACCTTTGCTGTGTCCATAAGTGTGGATGTATTTCAGCTCTGGTGCGCCATCATTGTAGAGTGCGTAAACAGAGCTGTTTGACTGGAAGAGAAACTGGTTTGATGCTTAAAGTATCATATACATAATTAATAGATTTAATACCTCAAATATATTTTAATAGATGCATAAGGGAAAAAAGGTTATCCAAGTAGACCTGCCTATATGCAAAAAAGAAATTACCTCTTTAGCATAACAACAGGTTGTGCCCCTGTTAGTGGGAGCAACTCCCATCAAGTGTTGCAGAATCGTTTTAATTTAGCAGTGATAGATGTTTATTCAGGATACCAGTCAGATTAAAATCTTTGCTTAGGCCACCTACAGAAACCCAAATAATTTGTTAGAGACAATCAAATTGGATTTATTGATTTGCTTGGGATCGTGCTCTGGTTTAAGGTCACAAGCTGATGGTTGGAGATTCTCTCTATGGGTTTTCTACCAGCGAGCAATTTTTAAAGTTTCAAGTTTTCTAGGCCCTGAAAAGGAAGAGCAGCCCTAAACCATCACCATGTTTAAATTACAATGTTTTACTGTCATGCTGCTAGTTTATAGCCTGATGTAATAGGACAAACATCATCCAAAATGTCAGATTTATCTCCCAAACATACATTAGCATCTTGATAACTTGCGAATCTAACATCCATTTGATCTTTATGTCGAATTATTTTAAACAAACCCAAATTTCTGAAATAATAAACTTTAGGAGCAACTAACATCATTTTCTTTTCTACACACATGCACTGAAATCAAGATTAAGATCAAGTACATTCACCAATGAAGAAAGGTGGCACAGTTTTACCATGTAGACCTTTCCCTTGTACAGCTGATTCAGAGTGTTGACCATGGCTCCTCCTTGAGTTGTGTTAACTATAAAAGTACTCCTCTGCCAGCTCCTACCTGCTGAATCCAGGTACATGTAGTCCACTCCACTGCCAACCTCCCCAATCCTGAATTTAGGCAGTTTGTAGATAATAAACCTGAAGGGAAAAAAACAATATGGAATTATTTCACCCAACATCAGTGATTTCAACTAATAAAAATATTGGTAGGATACATATTGTGCTGTATGTAGCGTTAACTCACCAGTCAACAGGTTCATCAGCTTCATTTCTGCAGGAAATTTGACTTCTGCCCATCATGAAACACGACAAAAGGACAGTAAGGTGGAAGCAGGATCTGAACTGTGAGGTCATCCTGACTGTAGCTGAAAATGACGCAGCCAAATGTGAAATAAAAAAGAAAAATCTGAAGCCTATGAGACAGTGAGCTGTATGAAGGTAATAAAGGCACAGCTGCATATATATGCAAAACAGGAAGTCATGAGATATGGTCACATGATGGGGGAATGAAAGTTCCCTGTATGAAAAAAAAAAACTTTATAATATTTACACTTTTTGGTTGTTTTTTGGCAAGATCTACTATGTGAAGTTTATTTTTATATCTTTTTCTTTTAATCTTATGATATTTCCACATATTGAAAAGTGTTGCACATTTTCACACCTGCTCATCTTTTATTTACAGGAACCAGAACACTGACTGATGAACCAGAGAAGATCAGCTTAAAAATACATTACGGTGAAACACTAGGAAATTTGTCCACTTTCACTTCACTTATTTGGGCTCAGAAACTATAAACTGCATTTAGAACTAAGATTTTCCTTTTAAAAATCAATCATTAGAAGTTGTGCACCTGCATGTTTCAGTTTTCAATTTATGATTGCAAGAAAAATGTCCACTTTTACAGCCAAAGTGCATTCGGTTCAGTTACTTTCGTAACTTGAGACAGCAGAACATATTTATAATAATTATAATAACTCTCATTTTTTCAGTTTTGGAACCCTTTCACTTTTTAAAAGTGTTTTTTTTATGTTTTTTTTATTATGTTGTGAATTCAACTAAAGTACTGTTATTTTATTTTTCAGGAAATGCAATATTAATAAAGGTATGTGTTCAAACGATTTCTTTCCTTCTTTTTGGCAAACTTGTTGTACAGTAACATGACTAAGCAGCAGAAATTGAGGATGGTTAAGTATAGTAATACATCTGTTGTACACTGTTAAAACACTTCTCATTCTGCTTCATTATATCCCATTCTGCAGCGTTTGTTAAGTTCCACCCATAACTTCATGCTCTCTCTGCTTCATCTGGTCTGTTCCTGTTTGGCTGTGACTCCATCCTAGAGAGAAATATCAGCTGGGCTGCTGACACGCACACCTTTGTTTATAGATGTTGTAGTTGGGCCTGTTTTTCGTTTAGTCTTGTTTCTCTTACTGTGATAAACTGGATGTGCTCTCTGAATTATGAATAACTGGAATTAAATAAATGTGCAGTAGGAATTTGTTTTTAATCAAAAATACTTTAATCAGGCAATTTTTAGAGTGTTTGAATTACATAAAATGATGAGAGCATTTCTATTCACAATTACAAAATCCAGTTACATAAAAAGATAATTACACATCATATAACATGACAGGGTAAAATGCAACTGCATACTGAAAGTCAATAAAGCAACAAATCCTTTTGCTATCAAGTTGGAAAGGTACAAAACTAGGTCACCATTTTGCTTCCTTGTATTTCTCTGTTACAGGAGCTGGAAAATATCCAATATTTGCATTTCTGTGATTATTCATTGAACTAGTAGCTTCAAGTATGGAGAAGAATATGTCTAATTCCTGCATCAGACACAACAATAGTTACCTGTAGAAAGATGAAGAAGGTGAAAGTTTAATGTTCTCAGATAGAAACCTTATTAGCTCAGTCATGTGTCAGGAAATAACTGATCCTATGTAAGAAATCAATCAGTTAAAGAGAAAAATATACCACGAAATAAAACTGTGTTGTATTTGGTGGGAGACTCTTTTAGAAAAATCTTTCTTCAATTAAAAAAGATCAGACCAGACTTATTAGTGGGGTAACACCTGTAACATCGATGAAACGCCTCAAAAAACACGACGACTTGTCTAAGATTAGTGGGACTCTTTGGTCATGGTAACCAACAGCTGATGAATGCCTAAGATGTTCACCACAGCATCAGAATATAGGAGTCTGGGAGGTGGGATGTTAGCTAATAGCCAGCCAGAACATCCAGCTGTTCTTAGAGATGATAAGAATTTCCACATCTCAGAGGGGAGAGTTCATTTAGAAAACAAGAAGGGGATCAATACAACATAAATCTAAAAGTGTGTCTATGTGTGAACCTGCATGTCAATGAGTGCTACTACGTACATGTAAAATATGTTGAAATCTGACTAGACCTCCCAATCGTGTGAGTGCAAAGAAGGCAACGCCTCCTAAACAAAATATTCCTGTGTTGCCAAGATCTTTTTGGGGGTTTAGAGACAGGTTGAGAGAGACAAGATCAGAAACAACGAAGGTAAAGGAGAACATGGCATACGCGGGAAATCAGGTAAACTTTTTAAAAAAAAAAAAACAAAGATAATCATTTTTATTGATTTCATAAGTTAAATAGTTTAGCAGTAAAGATAAAAATACATTTTTGGGGCCACTGACCTCAAGGCTGAACCGTAACCTGCAGCTTTTTAGACCCAATAAGCAACGTTACATCATAATAAGATATAACAGGGCCAAGTTGTTAAAAACAACATGTTAGTACAAATTTGTGCCTTTACATCATGTAGCAATAAAGTATTTAATATTCAGAAGAGCAGAATGACATGTCTGAATGAAAATGCCAAATCTATTCCATTCGTACAGAATGTGGAGTTTGTGCGGACGGGCTACGGCAAGAATGCTGTGAAGGTGATGTTTATCAAAAGACAGGGAAGCCATCACTACCTTATCGAGCTAAATGCTAACGTGGAAATCACACTCAAATCACGTAAAGATTATCTGACAGGAGACAACTCGGACATCATTCCCACCGACACCATCAAGAACACAGTCCATGCCCTGGCCAAAATCAAAGGGGTAAGTTAGAGCTTCAGCCAGTGCTTATTAGAGTCATCTGATAGACTGGCGCTGTGTTCAGTTCCCCTTAAAATATTGTTCTTTATTATTCTTTTAAAAAGCTAAAGAAAATTTGGTGTTACTTTAGTTGTGATAAGATGACAATGAATCCCGTTTGAATTTATTAGGGATATTAAAATCCATATTTTCTTAAGTAGGAAGAGCTTTTGAATAATATTCTCACTCTGCTAAAAACAACATATATTTGATAGATTACATGGCTTCCCTGGCATTTAATGGAATATGTGCCCCAAGGATTTAAATATGAGGTAAAAGAAAGAAAGAAAGAAAGAAAGAAAGAAAGAAAGAAAGAAAGAAAGAAAGAAAGAAAGAAAAAAAGAAAAAAAGAAAGAAAGAAAGAAAGAAAGAAAGAAAGAAAGAAAGAAAGAAAGAAAGAAAGAAAGAAAGAAAGA
>JAUZNJ010030533.1:0-14730 GCA_034780135.1 Jordanella pulchra
CTGAGCTACAGGGATCCAGTGGAAGGACTTCAGAACCGGGCTGATGTGCTCTACTTTCTTGGTTCTAGTGAGAACACTGGCAGCAGTGTTTTGGATCAGCTGCAGCTCTGATGGACTTTTTAGGCAAAACTATGACTCTGTTGCAGTGATCAGTTCTACTAAAGATAAAAGCATGAAGGAGTTTTTCTAGATCCTGCTGGACATTAATCGAATTAATTCTAGAAACGTTCTTCAGGTGGTAAAAGGCTGACCTGGTAACTGCCACCATGTTTTACAACAAACAATGAAAACATAAACTAAATGCTGGTTTCACACTGTGAGCTCGTTCATCAGTTATATCTAAGAACAGGAAGTGATGAACTGATGTCAGTCTGATCCATGGAAGGCAAGGATTAGTATAAAACAAGAAGGCTAACATTAGCTAAGCTGTTTTTTTACCGTATTGTGTTTAACTGGTGTAAATTCAGACAATGCATAAAAGTTTGGATGAGTTGTTATACATGAAAAAAACAAATGTGATCTGTTGTTTACTATATTAGCTCGAGCTAACACTGTTAGCATAAGCTAACATGAAATTACAATTAAATGTGAAGATAATGGACTGTTTAAAGTCAAAGTGATGCATCTTTCAGTTGTTGTAAAACATCGTTCTAATATATCAGGAAATGTTTAGATCCCGATTCTAACGGTAAACAGCCTCAGTTAGAAACTAGAGCTGTTTGTAGCATAGCTTTACACCTGGGTTAGCATCTCCTAGCAGCAGCATCCTAAGTCTTCCTCACCTTCATCAACTTTTGTCATTTCTATATTGTCATCGATTTCAAGGTGCTCAGGTTCAAACGGTACAATTTAACTTTACTCACTACTATTTTAGCCGGATGGAGCTAGCGCTACAGGACCGTACGTTATTATTTAACCTTCATTTTACAGAAGCTTATTCTGCATCCTTGTCTCCATTAAACATTGTAAATAATCCAGACTGAACCCAGGATTGATTCCTATTTCTGGCGTTACTTCTGTAGAGAATAGCGGTGAGGGTTCGCCTAAGAATGAACAGCGTCGCCCCCTAATGGACGGTGGAAACATTACAGCAGTGATGGAGATTCCTTTGAAGTGTGTCTGAATACACACATGTGTATCTCTAATGACATCTCAAGATTAGTATAAGGTCAGTAAAGGAAGTAATAACAGTAAATCGTGTTAATAAGACCAGTTCGATCCTAAAACTCTAATATACATTTATTTTTACAAAATTAAACATTGTTACAACTACTCTTGTATTTAAAGTTTTTTTCTATAAGAAATATCAGGATTTCTTCCTTCAGGATCTCTGGGATGGTTAAAATAAACCCCGGCCTTCCTCCTGGCATCACGATGCTAACAGTTTAGGATGTTAAGTTATCGGCCAAAAGAAACGAGCGCATAGAGGGGACAAAAGAAAATAAAACCTGTTTTATTATTTTAAAAGAAGATCTAAAAATAAGCATGAAAAAGATGTAGGATTGTTCGGTGTTTTGGTGATGATGTAAAGAATATAAGGGGGTGTGAATACTTAATACTTCTGCAGCAGCTCGTCCTTCACTAATAATAATTCCAGCTGAGAATCAGATGCAGCCTAGTGAGGCTGTAACAGGGGAATATTTCTTACTTTTTCTGTCACTCTGCGTTCTCCACTAATCCGGTGTGGCTGGTGTCTTGCAGCTGCTGGGCATGGCCTTGGTGGGGATCGGACTGTGGGCATGGAGTGAGAAGGTGAGCCTCTTATTTGGGGAATTAGACTGGAAAGGAAGTCATTCTGAAACCTGCTAAGCTAACAGTTGATGAGCTCTCATGTTTGTTTGCGGTTTAACAAACTGAAAACAGTTTCCCTCCCAGCTGGTACCATCATCTGAGGCTGTTTTCTGTCACTTTGACTATTCATCAAACATGAGCTGAAGGAGGCGCAGCTGCGTGAATCACAGATCTGCTCTGTCCTCTTCAGGGGGTTCTGTCCAACATCTCATCCATCACTGACCTGGGGGGTCTGGACCCCGTGTGGCTCTTCATGGTGGTCGGAGGGGTCATGTTCATCCTGGGCTTCGCTGGCTGCATTGGAGCTCTTCGGGAAAATACATTTTTGCTTAAGTTTGTATGTTCCGTTCTGCGATGTGGAAGACAGACGCAGAAAAGTGGCTGTTTGGTTTCTGACTCTGATTCCTTTGCTTGTGTTCTAGTTCTCTGTGTTCCTGGGAATCATCTTTTTCCTGGAGTTGACTACAGGAGTTCTGGCCTTTGTTTTTAAGGACTGGATTAAGGACCAACTTAACCTGTTCATCAACAACAACATCCGGGCTTATAGGGACGACATCGACCTACAGAACCTCATCGATTTCACTCAGGAATATGTGAGTCCTGCGCACACATCTAGTTTAGTTTCTCCACTCGTAACCTTTTATGAAATAGATTTTCCAGCCATCTCTATATCCTGGTTTTCTTTAGCTTATGACAGTCATATTTTAGTTGGATCAAGTTTAAAAAGCATCTCTTTTGCTTATCGGCCAGTTGTACTAATTATCAGGTCACACTGAAACAGCGTACTTTATTGTGAAAGTTCTCACTTTGGGAATTAGAGAGAAGGTCTCAATGTTTACCTTTCGTATCATCTGATTAAATCAAACAATAAACCCCCCCCCCTTTGTCCGGTATCCCTTCTTGTGCTAAAGAACAGCATTTGTCAAACCACTGTGGATGAAGAGCAGCTTGAAGCTGCTACCAGACCCCCTGGAAACCTGTCTCAGCCTTTCTGATGCAGCGCTGGACTGGTTTAAATCATACTTGAAGGTCAGGGACAGAGACCACAAAAAAACATGTGGCGTTCCCCAAGGGTCCATCTTAGGGTCTCTCTTATTTGATATCTAAACGCTCCCCGCAGACCTTAAAAAACAACCACATCAGTTATCATGAACTATGTAGGCGACACACAGCTGTAAATTATAATGCCATCAGGTCACTGTGGGCCTAAGAAATCAATGCGTGGATGAGCCAAAGTTTTCTTCAGCCGAATCAAAATAAAACAAAAATGATAATATTTGGACCAAGAGAAAAGTATTCAAAGGTTAGAACCAAGTTTCAATGAATGCAGCTAGAAAGCAGCAATCAGGCTCTAAATCAGACCTGAACCTTCAGAGGCTCATAAAGACAAGAACAAAATGGACCTTCCATCACCTGCCGAACGTCTCCAGGATTAAAGAGCTAATATCTCAGCAGGATCTTTAAAAACTAAGTTCCTGTTTTGTTTATCTTTTGTTTGGTGATCCCTGCAGTGGTGTCTTCACAGGTCTGCCTAAAAAGTGAATCGGGCAGCTGATCTAGAATCCTGCCGCCTGCGTCCTCACTAGAACTAAGATAGTAGAGCACACCATGTTAGTTGTAAGGACCTTCCACAAACTCAGTGTGTCTCAGAGAATAGACTTTAAAATACTTCTGTTAGTCTGTAAATCACTAAGGTTGGTCAGTTAATTATTACCTGTAAATACCAGAAAGTAGGGCCGGTAGCATCGCACATTTTTCGGACTATAAGCCGCCCATTTTTTCTGATGCTTTGAACCACGAGGTTTATGCTGCTTTTCTGTGCATTTTTCCTTAACAGCTGCTGGAGGACAGTTCAGTAGATGTGGGTGCCGCTTACAGTGGGCTTTGCTCCATAGGCCAGGAGATGTGGTACGTCAGGAGTCTAAAACATGTTTGCCTTCTGTGCCCGACTGTAGTGGGAGTGCTGCGGTGCGTTTGGAGCCGACGACTGGAACCTGAACATCTACTTTAACTGCACCGATGGAAACCCCAGTCGGGAAAAGTGTGGCGTTCCCTTCTCCTGCTGCACCAAGGACCCGGCGGTACCGTGTCTGATGATGCACACCGGTGCAGAAACTGTTGCACCGAAACTCAGTTTCTAGTTTCTCTAAAATGCTTTTTATGTCATTTATTTTAAAGATGATTTCTTCTTCGTCTCTAGGAGGATGTGATCAACACCCAGTGTGGATATGATGTCAGAGCAAAACCAGTAAGTAAGATGGTTCTGCTGGATTCCTGGTCCGCAGTAGAACGGTTCCTGTCTGCAGACCTCGTTTTAGTGACTCACAGCTGTGTTTACAGGACTCTGAGCAGAAGGACTACATCAACGTTAAAGGCTGCGTCCCTCAGTTCGAGAAGTGGCTCCAGGACAACCTCACCTTGGTGGCTGGGATCTTCATCGGAGTGGCTTTGTTGCAGGTCGGTTCTGTTCAGGCTTTCTTAGAACAGGATGGAGAGCATTTCTCCTTTCATCAAACATGAACAGTTTTCTTTTGTTCACAGATTTTTGGGATTTGTTTGGCTCAGAACTTAGTGAGTGACATCGAGGCTGTGAGGGCGAGCTGGTGAGACACCATCAATTAAGTTCTCATCATCATTCCCACCTAACCAGCTAGTCAGAGGTTGACATGCACTCATCCTGGTCATTGTAGGTCGCACATCGACTGCCTGCTTGTGGTGAATATAGTCAAGTATCTGGTTTGAATTTGGCTCATTGAAGGACAACTATTCCCGTTAGAACTGGTAGCACTAGTTGGTTTAACTGGAAGAACCCAGGATGATTTCCAAAGGCTTAATGTTTATCGGCCTGATCTGTTCCAAGAGCAGTTTGAAGGTTTGTGGGACGATTGTCTCACTGGAACATCTCAGGCTTCAAGCTTTTCACTTTGGTTTGCTCATACAGTCCTTTCATTCAATGTATTAATTATTTGCTGAATGTTTGAAGTAAAACCTGTTAAAGCCAGAGCATATATTGACATCTATAGTTCCCATGTTGTGTTGATGCAATATAATTCCAGTATCGTTATAAACTTTATGAAAGCCTCTTACTTCCAGGGACGCCCCTCAATAATGCCGGTGCAAACTTATAAAAAGTATTTCAACACGTTTGTGAAACTCCTCTAATTCAGATAAAGTCGATAAAGATGATTAGAGCCACTAATGAATCAGAAAACACATAAAATATAAACCGAATCAGATAGAAGAAAAAAAAACACTAATATTTTCCAAATTATCACCAGTTGATGAGAAATTTGTTCAAGTAAATTTGACTGAATGTGAAAATTCAAGCCTGCATTTAAAATTTGACGATTAAAGAAAATGTTAAGAAGTTTTTCATGAAGTTCTTGGAACAATTTTAAAGCATTAATTCTGTGGGAATAATAAACATGTTATCTGCTGACCGAAGCTTTAGCTGACATACTGTTAGCTAAGATTATTGCCTTGGTGATGGTTAATTATTGATAAATCAGAGGATTTGTTGCCCTTCATCATTTAGCCTGTAGGGGGCAGTGTGTTCTGGACTGTTAGTTTCTTCTCAGTTGTTGATGACGCCCTGGTTTAGTGGGACGAGTAAAAGGTTTATCTAACTTTTCCATTCAATCCATCATTCTTCCTCCTCCATGCCTCATCAGGGTGCCCCCCCCTCTGTCCATGCGTCGACCCCCACCGTACTCCTGCAAGAAATCATCGGCTTACTACTCATGAGACAGGCACGCCATGTACGTGGGTTTGATGAGTCCGTGCTAGTCTGCTGAGCGCCGGTCTGTGTGAGGTGTTAGTCCTCCTTTAGAGTAGAGGAGCCAGTCGGGGGTCTAACAGATTTCTGAGCTCCACTTTGACATGCAGATGTTACTCACTTTAGCTGCTAATTAAACTTTCCTTTTTTTATTTAAATATACTTTTTTCATGCAAAGTTTGGGTCAAACATTCAGAAGCTAATTTAGTTTTTTCACATATTTTCTGTTGCTGGTGACACACGGGGTCCAATCGGACCCGGTCTGAGCTTGGTGACTGAGGGAGGAGTTCAGAAATCAGGGCGAGCGCCTGCTGCCGGACCTCCTGCCTCTGAGCTGTCAGAGTTTGGGCCCTCAGAGTCGTGTGGCCCTTTGTTCCTCGGCCCACTCTCTGAACCCGGCCGGCTCTCGCTCTGTGACCGTTTCTAAAGGGAACCGGTGTCTGGCTGAAGGTGAGGATTACAGCTGCTGTCGGTTTTATCCAACGTCTCTTTTCTTCTCTTCCAGTTTCTTCACTTAGTTCTGGAGCCCTAACCCTCCAACAGGTAATGTTAAACTTTTGCTAAACTGTTAATTAAGAAATAAAGTCATTTCTAACAGGCGATGTTCTCTTGTTTTGGATCAGCACCAGTTTGGAACATGGTCCCCTCGGTACCATCAGCGAGCACCGTCTGAGAACGTCACCGGTCACCCCCCCCCCGTTTCCTACACTGAACCAGCACTTTTTTTTTAAAAGGCACTAAATATATGAAAGGTTTTGTAAATAACCACTGTGTGACTACTGAACAAAGATGAAGATAACCGCAGTGTTCCACTTTTGATAGCTGCATCCAGTGGCTCCATAGTTTGTTTTTTTGTTCGGCCCTAAGAGAGCAGAGACAAAGTTTCCTGAATAGAGGCTCTGCAGTAGATGAGGAAGAGGAGAACTGGTCGTTGCTTCCGACCCTGAACATTTTCACACATGAAGGTTTTTTTGCTCTTCTAATGCAGTAAAGATCCGCTAATTGTTAATACACTTGATGTCCGAAACAAATGAAGTGTCTGGTTAGATCCTCGTGAGGAATGTAAATTGGAAAAAGCTGACATGTTTACAACAAGAGGAGTTGAGCAGTGGTTCAGTTCAGGAAACCATGAAAGTGAGAACATTTGCTTTAACTCATTTTTAGACTAGACATCATGCAGTTCCAGTGAATTGCTCTAGGGGCAGCATCGCGTCAAGAAGGGGAAAAGCATGAAGAAGAAAGTCCGTCTTATAAAGGTTTAGACATTTCCAAACCATTTTGAAGCTAGTTTTTTTTTTGTATCTTTTGCTTGAATCGACTTCTCTTGCCTCATATTGTCTCTTCCTGCTTTCGGTACGTTGGGACAGGCACACTTTAGGGTCCGGATATCAGTGTAAAGACTGGAAGTTGTGTCAGGACAAAGTTCCAGAGTCTACTTCCAGAAACCAGACGAACACTTAAAAACTTTCCTAAATGTTGAGTTTGAAAGAAGCAGTAGAAACAAGTTGATCCTTCATGGAAACATTTACAAGAGGCTGACAGTTAAATGCAGGTTGGTTCATTTAGTCTGCAAAGGATGTGGAAAGAAAACCCAGTAAAGTTTCCCTCACCACTGTGAAGTCTTTTCTGCTCAAGACTTTCTCATCAAACCAACCCTGGGAAACATCGTGTGGAAATCCACCAACACCAGAGAACATCTACAACACGCAGCTATAAGGCTGGTGTTAACAAAGATGTCATTGGTCTTGCCCAGGACAGCCTGGTGGATAATTTGGTCGTTTGATGATGTCAGAGTGAGCAGGTGGGTGTGGGGGCCTCTCTGTACTGAAGTTATCAATTAGATGCTCAATTAGACAGATTATTTTCTAATAACCAGTCAAACCTGTCATTTCACGAGAAACATGAGGCTTTGTTCAGGTGGGCAGCAGATGGGAAGGGTGCCTTTGTCTGCTGGTGTTCAGCAGCAGGTCTCCACCCACCGGACTGTGTCCATTAGTTTTTTTTCCGTGCATTGAACTGGCCTGTTGCCGTCTCCATAACAGTTTCAGCTTTCCTCAGATCTTCAGGCTGTAGGTGTAACACCAGACTCACCGTCGTGTTATTCAGAGATTAGCAGGAGAAAGCAGTGCTGTAGTTGTCTTCTGCTCAGTTGATCTTAGAGAGACAGTGCTCCTATGAAGGGTCTCGGACCTTTAAAACACAGAGGCCCTCTGCTACAGCGGTACCCGATATGGGCCAGGTGATGTACTGATGTCTGCTTCAAACAACATCCCAGCCACAGCAGGATCCCACAAAGAGCCGTCAGACACTAAGGTCCAGATGTACCGTTAATGAAGCGATCACATACATCCTCGTGGAGGGAGGGGTCATTGAGGCAGGATACGCCCTAGACGAGTCGCAGTCAGCTTAAGAGGAACTGATTAAACCAACAGTCGTGTGTTTAGATTGAGGGAGGAAGGTGGAGTACCCTGAGAGAACAAACCCCAGTAGGCCAGGATTCAAAGCCAAGACCTTCTGGTTGGAAAGCAAATACTCCCAGTCCTTTGCTTTAGGCTCCACCCTGACTCACTGCACCTTACACATGGACAAAAACGATTATCCACATTTTAAGTTAACTGAACATATTTTGAGGCATGCCTTAGTGCAGAGAATACCTTAAACAACTAAAGACTTTATTGTAGTTCTTTAAAATAATACTTAACGATGAAGAAAACCATGACTAGATGTGATGCTCTGCCGCTTCGCAGCAACATCAGTCTGCAGTGGCCAGAAGTGAAGGGTGGGTGCATCTCCATGTGCCCCTGATGTGGAGGTAGGAGCACTCGGAGGCAAACGTAGGCACACTAAGTGGCAGCGTGTGAACATCATCTCGTCTTCACTCCATCGGCACCTCTGGTACTGTAGTCGTGTTAACGTGTAAAGAAAGCTGAAATGCCACAGCCTGACTCTGTCCTTGAACTTTTAAAAGTGATCCATGTTAGTGGTGCACACAGAAACTGCCGAGTCTCGAGTTCCAACATCTTGCATTAAGAGAACATCTTTAAGTCGCATCCAAAAGCAGGTTCCTTCCTTAGTGAAGACCTTTCCACTTCCCACTGCAGTTTCTATAACGTCATTCATGGCTAACGTTACAGAGCCCTCTGGCCTTACTCTTGTAGTTTTTAACTGAAGATCAATAGATCCACCAGGAAACCAGGTTCCTGCATATTTTAAAGCAACACTGCGTAACTTTTGACCCAGTTATTAGCTTAAACTGAGCTGTTTTTTTCAGGTCAGTATTCAGCACTTGTTGCATAATGAGTCCTTGTAGGAGCTGCCCCTCTCCTAAACTTGCCTAGGTAACTTGAGAGCGTTGGATCTGTCGCTGAATGAGTTATGTGACCCAGACGCAACTTTACCGGAGTTTGAGCTTTCCTTAAACACGAGAGCTTACCCTAAAAAGTTTTCATTAGATGACTTTTTGGTTCCTTGATGTTGGATTTAACCTAGATGTGACCGTGGCTTTGCCTTTATCAGGAACTAGTGTTACGGTCAAGACCATGGCAACCGAGACCACGGCAACCGCAACAGACCCAGGAACTCAACGACTTCTGGTGCGATATTAGCCTTCTACACTCCAAAGGAGACCGTTTAGTTTTGCGACAGTTCTGAGTTGCCCTGGAAGTTACAGATCTAGCACCCCTAGTGGCTAAAAGTTACAGTGCTGCTTTAAAGCAGGTGAAAATTACAAAAAAACATAATTTAAGAAAGAACAGTGGGTTTTATAAAAACCCCTCCAGAACATGAATCCGCTAACGATTACGTTTAATAATTTTCTGTTTTTTCTACATGATTCCTTCCTACAATTTAAAAAATGTAGATATGTTCATGTGGTTGTAACAGAAGGTATGAGAGTGTACAGCCCATCCTGGAGCTAATGCTAAGGTTTTAACAGAGCAGCTTCAGGGAATCTGGGACCTTGGGCAAACACAAAACTTTTTTAAGTATATATTAAAAAAACGGTGAAATCTTTTTGGACATATTCAGCGTTTCACATAGCAACTTGTGTAATAGTAAAAAAAAAAAAAGTGGCATTTTTTTCTTCATGTATTTTAAGTCAGATCTCATCTCTGTAAACAAGGCTGAATGAAGTTTACTAAAAGGTGTTTGTGTTTTAGGCTCATTCCTGCTCTAAGCATGCATTTGTAGCAAACTGTATTTTTTCAAGCAGTGTTTTTTTTTTTGTTGTAAAATGTTACATCCTGAAAGAAATTGTGATGCTACTGATAAAACAAGGGTCACCGTTTTTGATACTAAATATTTATTGTAAATACGTGGTTTTCTAACACTAACGTTCAGTAACACTCAGTATAAGTGCTTGTCACCGTAAGGATCACCTGCACTGTACATCCCATCTACATCCATCGTGTAACTACCTCCTCATGTCCGTTAACATTGGAATCATTTCAACATCCAATAAAATAACCTGACAGACGTCGGCTCTTTGTTCATGTTTGGAGGGAATTAAGTTTTCATTATTATTACAAACAAAATTTGTAAATAAATTGAACACTTTTTAAATAGAACTATGAAAAAAAATTGAATCCAGGAATGAAACTTTTTCAGAGTATCTGTTGTTTTCTCAAATTTAACTTTGAAAATTTAATAAATGAAAATGTTTCATCTTTTTTCTCCAGATTTTTTAATTGAAATTCTTGATTTTGATTCAGATTAAATTCTTTTATATACTAGATATTTTAGCGTAATAAAAAAATTCTATTGAGTTTTACAGTTTGCATTCTGTTTGCATCATATTTCAAAGATCACTTTTTTTGTTCACTTCTGAAGTAACGAGATTTTTACTGGTCTGTTTAACAACAAACAATATCGAGTGTTTTGGGCTTGAAGGGAAGAAAATGGAATCAGTGAAACGTAATTGGAAAAGATCGCAATGATGATGGAAAAATGTGAAAAAATAGAAATTTAAAATACAAAATCTGTAAAGAAAATAACTGAAAAAAGGAAATCTGTAAAATAGATAAAAACAAAATCTAAACAAACGGTAAAAGTTACCGTAAAAACCCGATATTGATTAAAACGTTCAAAGTTTCATCTTATGAAAGCTTTTCTTTTTTAGATTTAAACTTAGAATTATTTTTTTTTTTTTTTTAAAGGTTTTATATTCACTTCAAGTCAAACACAAGCTCTCACTCTTGATGCTCACTTAACCCAATAACCACGTTGTTCTTCACTCCAGAGGAAACCCGCCCTCAGAAGACCATGAGCTTTCAAACAAAACGAGAAAATAATGCAACTCATAAGAAAACGTTAAAATATAAAACCGTTTAACAGCATTTTGGAAAAAGTAAAATCTGAGAAAACAGCTGAGTTACTCTCAGTCTGTTTGATTCAAACATTTTTCTTTTTGCATTTTTTCCACATTATTTGCCTGCAATAATAATGGATCATAAGTGACTCCATAGAAACGTGCACAGTAAGTTCTTGTGTTTATTTCACTTCCCACGCAGTCCGTCACCGTTCCTGCAGAGACGCCGGTCTGGTCCGAACAGACCCGTCCTCAGTGGAACGTTGGTTAAGGTGTGACCGCGCTCCTCCACGCCGCGCCAGGCCTCACTGCCAGAAGCAGAGGAGGTGAAGCTTGGTTCCTCTGCATCATACCTGGACTGAGATACGAACTCAGAGGACAGACATGAGGATCCGGGTCCATATTAGAGAACGGCCTTTGGATGTTTTCGCTTCAAAATTCATTTACTCATTTTTACATGAAAACATCACTGGTTTAATTAACGGGAACAAAAGCTTCGACTTTAAACGACTATTAAATTCCTCCTATTACACATGAAACTCTAAAGATCTAAAACCATCACAATTTCAGAGATCAATAAGGGAAGTTTGTGGAACCTGAAGACAGCGTGACGTGTTGCTCTCCTGATGACATCACCAGAAATGGCCGATCCCAGTATTTTATCATCCAGTTCAACTCAGAAACATCCATAAAACTGAATTAAGTTTCTAAAGGCAGATTTCTCCCATCAGGCTGAGATTAAATGTAAAGACGTGATTCTGTGAATTCAGAGACACAAAGAAAAACCAGAAGATTCAGACGTCACCAGATATTATCTTTTAATTGTCTGTTGAGTCCTTCAAATGTACAACTCAGAACATTTACAACAAACACATATGTTGACAATATTTTGATGCAGTTACTATGGAAACGTCTCCACTGGCGTGACAAATCTGATAAATAACCATATCTTTAAAAACAGGAAGTGTGGGTCCAGGCCGAGGAACACGGCGAGTGACGGCACAGATGGGCACGTCAGCAGGAACCCGCCCCCTCAGACCCCATCGACCAATCGTTTGAGGGGGAAGGGAACTGCTCTTTATAGCGTCTATTATCTACAAAATATCAAAAAATGAGGTTCATCCACAGCGTAATAAATAGTCATTTTACACAGATTTCACTATGTGTTGACAAATTTTGGATTTGCAACTATAAGCTTTTAATAAAACTTTCTGTAAACATGATTTAAACTCGATTTAAGTTGTCAAAGGGGTTGGCTAATATATGTGCAGAGAGCGATCGATATTCTGACAGTGAAATCTGAGAAACTACAAAGGAGAAGACAGACGGCGTTATGAAGTCTGGAGGCTCCAGCATCTCTGATCACATGAGCAGAGGGACGACCTCCGACCTAAACGGAGTCCCGCTCTTCAGGGATGAAACGCCAAAATCTGGAAATCTTAGAAAGAGCGAATCGAGGGTTTAGTAGCCAAAGAGTCGGTAGAGAAGGAAGCAGGCGGGAGCGGAGGATGAAAGAAAGGAACACGGTCACAGCTTGAACGGGACAAAAACATGCACTGGTTCTACTGGGATTATACTCCAGCTCCATGAGACGCGGCTGGAAAAACAAACCTGTGCACGTCGTTACGATGGGTGTCACAGCTGTGGTCTGAGCCTCGTCTCTTCGTCCGCGGCTTCGGGCCGGCGGCAGAACGGACATGCAAACACGGGAGGTGGGAAGTCGATCCGCTCAGGTCCCATCCCAGCTATTTTTATGGCTTTCAAACGTAAAGTATGTTTACCCTCTGGCCGGCGGGAGATTCCCTGACCCCAACATATCAGATGTGAGCAGATTCTGTTTTATCTCAACGATAATTACAAATGGCGGCTTAGAAAACGCTCCTAGGATGGAGGCTGTGGGACATGCTGTAGGACAGAGGGGGCTGGATGTCTGGCTGGCAGTTAACGCGGCGTGGTACCTTGGCACATGACGATGGGACACAATGGGGGAGGGGGGCAGTCATGAGGTGTCCGGTGTGAGGTGGTCAGGCAGGCATTGGGGGGTGGGGGGGTGGAGACAGTCATTTAGCTCTGCGCCGTTAGCCGCTGCTCCGTGAGCGACGCCTGGTGCGACACCGTCTTGTTTTCATGAGCTCTCAGCTTGGAAACCACGTCGATGAACGCCAGACTCTGCACCTCCTTATGGAGAGGCTCTGAAAGCAGGAGAGCAGCGAGAGATCAGGGAGGGAGGGAGGAAGGGAGGAGGAAAGGGAGGGAAGGGAAGGAAGGAAGGGAGGGAAGGAAGGGTGGGAGAGAGAGAGGGTGGATGGAAGGGAGGGAGGGAGGGAGGAAGGGAGGAAGTGAGGGAGGGAGGAGAGAGGGAGGGAGGAGAGAGGGAGGGAGGAAGGGAGGAAGGGAGGGAGGTAGGGAGGGAGGGTCGGTCTTACCTGAGCCCATGACGGCACAGATGAGGATCATGGAGTTGTATTTGATCTCCGGCGCGCTCCTTTCATCCGACAGCAGCTTGTGAAGAACCGACACCAGATTGGCTCCAACAAAGTCCTTCTCAGCTGCAACTGAAAACCCAAAGTTTTCTCTCAGACAGTGACGTCCAAACATCCTTCACAAAATGATTGTTTGTTTTAATTTGCCAGAAAAGCACAAAGTTAAACTGAGCCCTAGAAGAGGCAGCTGGTTTTCTACATTTGGCCCACTTGGAGCCACAACTTTTAAAACAGGCCGAAACAAATCAGACTGTTCATGTTTAAAAGCCTAAATAACCAGGCTCCATCTTAGGTTCTCCTGCGCTAACTCTTCAGTAATGCTACTGTAGGCTATGGCTGCTGGAGGACAAGAAAACAACTTTTCCTTCCTCTGCTACATTCTGTTCATATTGTCCCACTGATAGTTTAACTTTCTGTTCTCTCTTCTTTTTCTCATCATTGCGCCTTCATCTGACCTCGTTCTGTTTTTATCTGGACACCATCCTGGAGGGAGGATCGACGCCTTCCATTGTAGATGATGCTGTTTGCCTTGTTTTCAGTGTTTAATCCAGTTTATCTCTGCAAGATCTTCAAAGCTTGGAAATGTTTTTTTATTATTTTTTATCAGAACCTAACTCTGCCTGAAACTGAACCTTCTCCTGACCCGTCTGCTGGGATCCAGATCTTCATGATGCTCGATGGTCTCTAATGTTTTTAAACAAAACTCTCAAGCAGGAAACAGAACTGATTTGAAAAACTTTGATTCAATTAGATAAGATTTACTTATTGACTAAATGTTTTTCTCCTAAAGGCAAAAATGTGGAGTCAGAAAGACCAAAACCAAAGGCACAGTCCAGGTTTTTAGTTTTCCATTTATGAAAGTTTAAAGGAGCAAAGTACAGGTTCCACAGTAACACCAGTGTTTTGCAGTTTTCAATCCAGAACGTTTCTCCTTGGATCTACCTTGGTCCTATAGCGGCTCTACCTCAGACCTCATTCAGAACAGCTGGTTATCCTGAGCTATCTGCTTTATTTGCTATTGGGCTGCTAGGTCACATAGGGACAACTTCTCCTCATTCTGCTTCATTCTGTCTCTATTTTCCCTTTCTACATTATTTGTTCCACTCATAACTTTGTGCTTTGTTTGCTTTTTCTCATCATAGTAGCTTCATCTGGTCTGTTCCTGTTTGCTGTGGCTCCATTCTGGAGAGAAATGTCGGCTGGAGTGCTACCATCAACACCTTTGTTTACTGGAGTTTGGCCTGTTTTTCAGTGTTTAGTCCTGTTTCTCTTACTGTGACTAACTGGATATGTTCTCCGTCATCCTCTGACATGGGAGCTGCTTGGAGCTCGTATGTCTGGTTGTGTCTTTCCTGACGAGGCGCCTGTGGAGCTAG
>JAUZNJ010030534.1:0-14728 GCA_034780135.1 Jordanella pulchra
AGACAGGACACTGCAAAAAAATAAAAATAATAAATGCTCTAAGCCAACTGCTCTAAGCTATCTGCCCTAAGCTAAATGCTCTAAGCTAACTGCTCTAAGCTAACTGCTCTACTGAAAACTCTGAATGAATGCTTCTTGTGTCAGCAGCGCTGGTCGTAGCCCATCTGTTAACTCGAAACGAAACGTTGGCGAAATGAAACATACAACTTTCAAAACCAAAGCAGCAAAACCACACATAAAAACAGGAAATTTTAATTCACATTAGAATTGGGTTGGACACTGCATCTAATTAGACCTAACTGACAGGCCTACATCACAGCAGCATTGGTTTCATATCAGAATTAGGGTGAGCACATCTTCACAAAAAAAAAAAGAAAAAAAAAGAGGACACATGGTTCTGCCTTTAAATACGTAAATGATACTCAAAGTTTACTGAAACATCCCTTCTGATTTGGGGCCTGCCATTGGAATTGCACAGGAGGGCACCAAGTGCCTGGCAAAGCCATTGCATGGCAGGCACCTATTTTTCTGCACCCAATAGAATGTCTCTTTATTGGGGCCTGCAGAGGAGGGAACGCTTGCTGTAACACACCGTAATGTTTTTTAACACTGGGTCAGAAGCGACACACACACTTTGGCAGAAATCTTCTAGTATGTAATATATAATTAAAGCCTCAACAGCATCATTATAAAGGTTAAAGAACAAAATGAAACATCTCTCTATAGACTTCTCAGAAGTTATTAAACATGCTTTATTGGACCTAAAATAATAACTTTAACAAGAGTCAATGGTTCAAAATAAAAATAAGAATCTGCAATGAAATAATTATAGAAACGATGCTATTTCTGTATCATTGAATCAATCTGCAGACTTAAGGACAGGATTTTTTTCCCCAGTAATTCATCGATCAGTCTGAGATGTGTTCCCTCTCATCCTTTAGATTTAAAACTAAATCAGAGCTAGTGCTGCCAGCACCTTTTTATTCATCTTTTACATAGAAAGTATCCCTGGATCAGTGATTCTGTGTCTACAGCTGCTCATTCAAGCTAAGGCAGTTTCTCCTGGAGCTTTCTTCCTGTTGAAGGAGGAAATTTTTCTTTCTCCTATATGTTTGCAAAGCACAAGGGATTATTGTTCGAAAAAGTGCTTTGAGCTGACGTCTTACAAACTATTTAAATAAATAAACTTTAAAACCCAACAAACTGCAGAGAAATGGGGCTCTTTGAGTTTAGAGGATTCCTAATTTATCATTAAAATAGTGATTTTTAATAGAGAACAAGAAAAAGAGACCTGTTTTTATTATAGTACTTCACAGAGTTAAAGCGTCCCTCCCTGGAGTCATCAGCATAGATTCTATTAAATATTAAATCACTGACTCCGGCCACAGAGTAAATGCAGTGACATGAATTCAAGAGGTTCAGTCTAATATGGCGAGGAGCTCATGTCAGTTATTGTCGAACCTTTAGAAAAGCTTGGTTTTCTATTAAAAGCTTCTATCAGATCACCTTCATACAGATTCACTGTGGTAAAATGTGGTTGCCACAGCGATGGTTGTCTGTGGATTTCCTTAGCTTTCACTGAGCCGATTTTAACTTTGCATTATAAACCCCATACATGATGCACAGTGAAGCAGAGGGACTCTGACTTCCTGCACTATGGCATCAAAAGGAGAAAATAAAACACAAACTTAGTCAAATGAAAACCACCTTTTGCAACAAAACCAGACAAAGCTGCACTTGACACGATACTCACTGTCTTTTCTGCCTTTTCGAAACGAGGGCCACAGAGCACTAAACCTCTTGAAGGCCCCTTGTCGTCCATCATCCTCACCGGGTGGTGTAGCACCTACCAAAAAACAAACAAAGAACAGCTTGACATCAATGAAGGCAAAGTATCTTCCACACATTTTCTGTGCTGTTTGCAGCTACTCTGCCTGATGAGCCCTTACATAGAATAGCTAGAATAGATTAGATGGAGTAAATGATTAGATAGATAGATAAAATGAATGCACAATAAAACTATTACAGGTCTGATTTGACTCAGACTTCACACGTAGAGGAAGTCCAAGCTTTGCAGCAACAACCACAGAAACCTCAACAAATCACCTCTGTTTTCCTGAACGGGGCCCTCACTCACTGCAGTGTGGAATAAGTGCAGCAGCTCACAAACGTGTAGTTTATCGGACTGGACTGTGAACACCACCAACTTTGTCAAAAAGGCCGTCTACCTCTGCTAAAAGCTCTTCCAGCTGCACACTAGAGACGCCCTGAGCTACGGACAAACAGAACGGTTTATCAGCTGCACTCTATGCAAGAAGAAACGACGGAGGGTCCATCAAGCCTGCTCAGACGGATCACTGGCTCCCCACTCCCACGCCTCCAGGAGATCCACTCGAGCCGTCTCCTCCACCAGGCCATAAAGGTCTGGGACGACTCGACCTGCCCAGGACACTCTCTTTCCAACAGCCTTCATGCGAGTCTGCAACAACAGACTCGTACCTCTGTGTCCAGTAACTGAAGCGCTGCACATATTCTAATGCACACTTTCTAGTCAGTAAAAAGCAAAGTTTAAACACACCGACTCTCATGGAAGCTGCTAAAAAGAGATGCTGACAAGTGATGTTTTGTTGCATTATGTACAGTGGCAATATTTGTTTTTATATTTTAAAGAAATACATGTTTTTGAGTAACTGGATATGAGAATAAATGTTAAAAAAATCCCAGGAGGAACTCACAGCGTTTTCCAGGCACATCAGAGGTGGAGAGGTTTTCTTTGGGCTGCTCACCTGGAAAAACACACACAAAAACACACAGTCTGGTTTTAGATTGGAACTAAATCCAATGAAAGGCTGTAAAAGTAAAACGTGGCTCCATGAGTCCTGGAAACCTGCAAACAGTTTGAAAAGGCCCTGAAAGGTTGTTTTTTTTCCTGTGTGTCTGTGCAACCTCTCCAGGGTGCACCTGAACATAAGCCTTAAAATGAACTGGACTTGTATGGAGACCAAGAGGCATGTTTGGAGGACTTTGTTATGATGGCAACTAATTAAATGAGCAATTGAACGGAGGCTGGGTTTAATCAAGTGTGGCTCCAGTCAGTAATCCTGTCCTCTGGAAGACCTCTCAGGTAACCATGGTCAATCACCAGAGTCCCTCAGCTCTGACTTAGACTTTAAAAACATGTTTAGGTGAAACTGATCTATTTCTTTCTTGATTGTACTTCTGAGATTATTCAAATGCTATCAGGATAAATTTGGAGCTGCAGCTACTGATTATTTTAGTAACCGACAATAATATTCGAAGATCTTTAGAAGAAGATCTTTAATAAATAACCTGCATAATAAACAGTTATTTCCACTTAAAAAATGACATTTTTTGCACATTTTAGATGTCATGTTTGACAGTGGGGATGGTGAGTTCAGGGTGATGAGCTGTGTTGCTTTTATGCCAAACATAACGTTCTGCTCTGATCCCAAAAGGTTTGATTTTGGTTTCCTCTGACCAGAGCTCCGTCCTCCACATGTTTGCTGTGTCTCCAGGTGGCAAACCTTTTATGGATATCTTTAAGACATGTCTTTGTTCTTTCTACTCTTCCATAAAGGCCAGATGTGTTCAGTATCTGACTGGTTGTTGTCCCGTGGACAGGGTCTCCCTCCTCAGCTGTAGATCTCTGTCCATCCATTTCAATATTATGGCTAACACAGTGCTGCTTAGATGCATCTAGAAACATTGGTGCTGCTTAGATGCATCTAGAAACATTGGTGCTGCTTAGATGCATCTAGAAACATTGGTGCTGCTTAGATGCATCTAGAAACATTGGTGCTGCTTTGCAGGTCCCAGTGAGCGCAGTGGTGTTTTCCACTGGAAAACGGAGGGAACCACCAGCACTGTTCCTAGAGCTGATCGGCCATCTAAACTGAGCCAAAGGGTGTTTAATAGGGAGGTGAGCAAGAAGCCAATGGTCACTGAGTCAGAGCTCAAGTGTTCTTCTGTGAGGAGAAGAGAATCTTCTGGAAAGAACAACAATCTCTGCAGCAAACCACCCATCAGACCTGCAGGGTAAAGCCGCCAGAAGAAAGTTACTGCTTAATAAAAGGCTGGAGGACTCTAAGACCATTAGGAACAAAGTTCTCTGGTCTGATGAAGCAAGAACCGGACTCTGGGCAGCAACACTATCCCTACAGTAAAGCAAGGTGGAGGCAGCATCATGCTCAGCTTCAGGGACTGACAGAAAAGTCATGATAGAGGGAAAGACAAACGCAGACATCCTGCATGAAAACCTGCTCCAGAGACCCCCAGACCTCAGACTGGAGCAGTGACCCAAAACCCACCGAGGAGTGGATCAGACCCACAGTGTGAATGTCCTGCGGTGGCCAAACCACCATCTAGATGAAATATCAGGAGCGTCTCCCATTCCAGCTAAAGGAGCCATCTTCAGGCAGCTTAATGGAATCAATTGGGAGGTTTTGTTCATTCAGTAAAACATCAGCAAAGCTTTGAGCACATGTATAATGTAAACCAGCTGCTGTACGGTGAAGAGAAAATGTGGAGACAGATCAGATCTAAGGTTTATTTCTATACCTAAATGATTCAGAACACTGAAAATGGTCCGACCGTCTGCAGCAAATATAAATAAGTGAGTGTTGCTTCAGGATTGTACACAGTACTGTGGGCCAGCAGTAAATTATACAACAGCAAGCATCATTAACGGCTCCCTGTTGCTCAGCAACAAAGCTCTGTCCACACTGCTGTGTGCACTGCTTCAACAGTTTGCTGAATCGTCTGTTTACTTCGGCCTCCAAGGACATTTTTTTATTCTTGTGATGCTTTTGGACAATAGAAAAAAACATCACTGTGAATAGCTGTGCTATTTCATTTCCCACACAGTTTATCAGAACAGGTTTCTGTAGCTTCTCAGGGGCGAGAGCTGACATGCAAACTCCTCTGATGCAAAGATGCCTTCAGGGGCCATCGGAAAACAGCAGCTGAACCCAAACTCTAGATAAACTCTCAGTCTGGGCGACAAAAGGTAAAGCTGCATAATGGGTTCCTCCTAGAAGTGCTAGTTTATGTAAAGACTTCCTGTTGTGTTGCTTCAAGGTTAGCTCCCAGCGTGGCTATTTTATTGCTTTTAAAGTGCGGCTGTGAGCTTCCTCTACATCATACCGAGGTGATTAAAAGAAACATGTTGTGTGAATATAAATAATCCCTCATCCGTCACCATCAGATGGAGTGCAGCACGGAGGGCCACAAAGAACAATCACAATTCATCAACCAAAGATACTGACTTAGGTTTAAGTATTAAGTCTACAGACATTAGATGTAGATTTCCTTCGAAACCTCTGGTCTGAACTTTTTACTTATTTGCATTTGACAGAACTTTATTAACAAAACTAAAGATGATCAAGCGTTTAAACTTCTCTACAAACAGCAGTCAGGGGTTATTTAAATGAAAAAATGAAAGTATAGAATTAAAACTATGAATTGTCTTAAGTTGTGATATTAAATAACTTAACAAAAAAGGTTTTAGAGATTCTTTCCAATCAACTGATCTGCTGTGTATTGTTAAAACGGCTGCTGCTGTCGAGGAGCTCTCGGTTATTTTCTCAGAAGTAATAACATTTTTTTTAACATATCATGAACATAGGCTCCAAAAATCCTGACAGAAGAGAGAAAGAGACTGAAAGAGAAAGCAGAACTTAAAGCCTGATTCATCATAAAAGACTGAAACTAAAAGTTCCTAAATTTCCCAGGACGTTCGGAGGGCAGCGGGTCGGTCCAGCTCTTAGCACTAGCAGCAAAAACACGGTGGGTTTGAATCCTTTGTATATTGGGGCGTTTCAGCCCAGATTTCTGCACGTTCTCTCCATCCATGCATGTTTTCCCTCCAGGTTCTCCATCCTGCCACACAGATTTCTGTGAAAGGTCCTTTAAACTGAACTGGGTCACCAGGAGTTGTGCACATGCTATCGTGTGTTTTCCCATGATTCTGTGAGACCATCAATGATTTAGGCTCCTTTATGTTCTGTCATTCATCCTAAACACTTGGCTCCTATTGGGTGTAACAGGTACATTTAATCATACATCATTAGGCCTCTAAAGAAATCATTGTTACGTCCTAAAAAGGTTTTAAAAAAGACAGAAAGTGGATATTTGGTGTGAAGGCCTTTACAGATCTGATGTTTAACGCTCACCTGGGTGGAAACTGTTGTTGTTCTGGTTGTAAATCCAACCTTCTAATCCAAGCCGCAGCCACTGACAGCCTGTAACTACGCAGCTCAGCAGAGTATTTAGAGGGCAAACAAAACGTTTAAAAGCAAACTGTAATTATTTGCTGTAAATCATTGAACGGCAGTAGATGTCGGTTCATTCTAGTTTGACCTTTACGTTTATGCTGCAGAAATACAGACCGTCTAAGAATCTGTATGATTTTGTGCAATAAGTTTAAGTTTTTAAATCTTCCATCATAATAATGAAACAATCCATTAATGAATTCTTTTGGGTTTTTTACTCTTAAGTGTTACTGAATCCTTGGTTAATTTCTTCTGTCTTTTTGAGTCTTTCATGCATCTATTGTTATAAGGAGCCTTGATGTTTGTGATGCATAATTTACATTAAGTTCACTGTCAGGATTCTTCCTGGGTCCTGGTTTTTGTTTTAGTTTGTTGTTGTTCTTTGCTATTTTCTACTTTCACAGCTTAGATCATTCTAGATCAGACGTATCTGGCTGCTAAACTAAGGTGGCTGAGAGGGGATAATACGTTTGGATGCAAAGAGCCAAAATAACCTGGAGCTATTCTGTCTATTATATCATTTTCAACAGAAGCGCAACAATTCACCAAGATGTCTGCAAAGATGCCATACTTAGAATGTAGTGAAACCGAGCAGCGTAGGGCTGCTGTGGGCAGGGATACATCATCCTGACTATAGTCTGAATTAGAGAAATAAAACAGATTGTTTTATTGGCCAGTAGCTGCATCACCATCATTCATCTACTGTCATTAATCAGCCGTGTTATTCAGATTTTCTGTCTCAAACTGATAACGACGTTTGATGACAGTCCTGCATTCAGATGCATCCCATGTGGCATGCAGGACTGTCCGTTTGGCCTTCAAGCCTTTTTACATCCCATGCATTAAAATATCAGCTACTTCCTGCCTTCAAAACTCTTTTTTCATGTCTTTAAGAGACACGATTTTTTGTTCAGTAGTTTTATAAATACAGCCTGACTGAACAACAAAGATCTGGCCAAATAAGAAGCACTTTCAAATAAAGTTCATCCAAAACATCAGCTCACTGAGCTCAGAGAAATAAGAGCAGTAATCAAAGGAAGCTTGTAATCAAAGTCACTACCTTTCTACCAAGCAAACCGTTTAAAGCCAAACCTTTGATCACACAACCTGCAGTTTGGTTGTTTTTAAGCAGCTGATTTTTTAAGCAGCAGTGAAGAGGATTTGACTTTCTTAGAGAACGAAGGCAGTAAACAGAAAATTAAAAGAAGAAGAAGAAATCCCACTGGAAGCTGTCCAGACATCTTGCTGCCCCTTATCCAAGCTCCCTAGGGTCGACAACAACCTTCACCTAGTCGAAAATCCACAATTTCTGGCAACAAAAGGTGTTTGCACTCTGTTGCAATGATGTCAGCAATATCAGCAGCTTTGCTTCTCCACCCACCAGTTGCACAACTTTGCACCTTAGCCAAATCAAAATAAAAATCAGAGGCGCCATTACTGTTCCTCTCAGGTCAGATTTAGGTGTGATTCCTCTTTAACAGCAGCAGTCATCCTAACCCTGAATGCTGTTGCTCCTTCAGCTATGAAGCATGTGGGTGGAAATAACAGTCCTGAGGAACAGCTTCAGGCCTGAGGCTCCTAAACTGGTTTCAACTACATTCTGTCAGAGCAGATCTTCTTCTCAACAGCTTAGTTCAGTTCTGTTCGATGGAAAAGCTGAATTAGGTTCAATGATCCTGTTCTTGACTCAACAGATCTAATCCAGGATAGATGTGTTTCCAGTCAGGTGGGAAGGTCCTTCCACCCCTCAAATAAATAAAAAATAAGCTGACATTTCCCTCCATCATCGCACAGCTAGAGCTGCAGGTTACAGGTGTCAGCTTTGTGTGCAGAAAGTCACCATATCCGCCTGCTCTGAATCTCACTAAACCTCACGGTGGAGACCGCGCTTTGCAAACAAACTCACCAGAAAAAGAAAGATCGGGGAACACGCAGAAACACGAGACAGCGACGGTTCAACCATCAAAAACACTCTTCAATAACCTGAAATGGGACTTTTTACGGGTTAAACAAAAAGTACATTTACGCGAACAAAACGGGACCAACATGTCCACAAAAACACTTTTCAACTCACTCCATCTGTGCTTAAAGTTCATCAACCCAACTCCTTTTCTTCTCCTCGTCACAGCTTCACTCATCGCTGCTAAAAGCCGCCGACACGCGCTTCTCTGTCAGCCGCTCCTCTCTGACGCTCCGCAGCCGCAGCTCTTGGTCTCCATCCCTGATCAAACCGCGCATCCGTCCGTCCGGCTCTGCAGGCAGAGTCACACAAGCAGCACCGGCACTGCTGCGTCAAGTTAGGCGGAAAAAACCGAAAGCTCGCTTCTCCCGAGGCTTCCGCAGGGCGGATGTGGGCGTTTACGGTCAAAGTTGGCGGGGACGTCTTGGATGCAGAGACCCGATCGACTATTAAAAAACAATTCATGAGCAATAAACTGGACACAACGGGGTTGTTTAAAAGATCCAGACAAAAAAAAAACAGCATTGAGCTAAATGTCAGACAGTCTACGGTTTAAATTAGGGATTAAACCCTGAAAATTCACATGTTTCTAATGTAGCTGTACTATAATATTATCAGAATGAAATCATTTTTGGTACAAATATTAAGGCCCATTCATTATTACTATTCATTTTTTTCTATAATTATTCTTTTCTATTATAATCTCATGTATTCGTGTCTATAACCTTTGTTAGAGTTCACTAAATTGTTGCTTTGGGTGTATTCTAACCTCAGCTTTGATTTCTACAGTGATTTACGTCATGAGCTACACTGGTCAGCCTTTACTGATTAATGTGTTTGAATTTTTGAAATTGATCAAATTAAAAAAGATATAACATTTGGGTCATAAAGAGTGACTCCTAAATGCAGCAGGTTTAAAAATATCCAAATCAGAATCCAACTCCTTTAGTTTTTATTTTTATTTGGGGGAAAATCAGCATCGTCTTGATCAAAGGACATTTAGACCCTGATCAGGTGCAGGGATACAAAAGGTCAGCGATAGAAATTATTATCTGTTTATGCAAAGAGCAGCTATATGACAGCAGCCAGGCAGCAGCTTTCTGCACTGACTGGAACCAGTTTTAGGTCTTTACACATGTTTTAGTTAAACACATGTAAAGTGCATTAATTCATTAATAAAACCAAGAAGAGATGAAACAATAGCAAGGATTAAGATTTCCATTTCTGGATGATAAACAGTCGGGCTGATCTTGGCAATATTTCGCAGCTGATAGAAACAGGAACAAACCAGAGGCTTTACAAAGTTTTCCAGGTTTCTGAGTCAAAGGTTCTCCCAAGGTTTCTATTTGAGGATTTGGGCAGGTAACCAATTATAAATATTTTTTCTAGTGCAAAAATGATTACCTCAGTTTTATCTTCTTATAGACATCCACATTTAATTGAATCCATACAGCTTATTTTTAATGTTAATTATTTATAATTCAGTTTGGAGGAAAAGAAATGTACAACTGGATATAATCAGTATAACAACGATAAGAAATATCCTTAAAAGATGACAGTCATGGACAGAGCAGGAGCTGCTAGAGAAGAAACAAGAATGACCCCAGGACAGAGCTCTGAGGAACGCCAAACTGATCAGAACAAGACTGAGAGCTGGAAGTAGATGAGGCCAGGAAAGCTGATCTATCAGAGGAAAACCCGTTCAGAGCAGAATCTGAAACACCAGCCCGAATCCCCAACCTACCCATCAGAGTAGGAGGGTCAACAATGTCAAAAGCTGTGGTCAGGTCACAACGTTTCCCTGCATCACCCTGCATTTAAGTTTAACATTACTGGTTGCAACCAATTATAAACCAGGTGAACATTTTCATAAAGTGATGAAATGCATGTTTTACCTTATCTTTTTACAATAGAATGGAAATTAAGGTAGATGTTGTATAGACTGATGTAAAAAGCCTCATGTTTATCATTGAAAGAACACTAATCCTCTGAAGCCTCCTCCAAAGGGAACTGTTGAAAATGAATCAAAAAATGTGCCGCACACGGACCAGTTCTGGGTGTTTTCTTAAGGACTAAGGGCAAACCTCAAGGTTTTAATCCCAGTCGACTCTAAAGTCCTTTTTTTCCTAAGTCTGATAAAATCCTGTGTCTTTAATGACTAAAGTAAACATTTTTAAATCCATGACACTGAATGCACCTCTAACCCCGCATTGCTTTTGTTCAGTTTTAAACCTTAACTGTTCACACTTACTGTTAATTTTCATACAATTATGTCTAAATCTTTGTAGTATTTAATTTAGTATGCAAAAGTTCTGTTAAAAGTTGCTTTGAACTATTTTGAAACTTCATCAAAGGTGATATCTTTGGATGCAGGAGTTTGTTCTGCTCTGTCATTGTGTCCTTGAGCAAGACATTTCAACTGCATTTCCTACGAACGTGGTTAAAAATCCACTAGTGGTTTCCGTTATGTCTAGGTGTGGATGAAGCAGTTCTCAGCTTTGGGTTTTTTTCTGCTTCTTGCTCTTTTCTCTGGTAGTTCTTTTAAATTCCAATGACAAACGGACTGTGACCTCATGGGCGAGCAAGCTATAAAAAAAGGAATACCTGGGGGGAGACTTTTACCTTTCACACATTCAGACACAACAGTCGACATAATGAAGCAATTTCACATTCATTGGAGTGATTAGGGTGGAAGAAATATCCTTTATTGTCCCACAGTGGGGGTATTCTGTGTAGCAGCAGCAAAGTGAAATGCAAACGGAAACATGTGGATCCAAACAAGGTACTATGAGACTGTAAAGAAAAGTTACGTTTACAGCAAAAGACAAATACAGTTACTAAAAAAAGCACGTTCAAATGGAAGTGTTTGAAATACCAATAATATTATTTAAAGAAAGTAAAAACCAAGGTTTACACGTAAAAGAGCAAGAGATTTAAAAGGATAAACTCAACTGCGGGAGCTGCTGGAAAAGGCCTGGATTTAATCTTTTTCATCTGAGAGACCGTTTAAGAAATGCAAACATATCAAGGTGTTTGTGAAACAAGACCTTCTGGATTTCTGGACACCTTAAAAAACATACGAGTTCTCAGTCAACGTAAGACTCTGACTTCAATCATTTTCCATGAACTTGTCCTGAAGTGAGAAGGTTTCATCAACATTAGCTTCATACATACCAAATTTCTTCAGCAGCTCTTGAACCCGTCGTCCTTCTGAGGGAACATCTTCATCTACAACTGAGATTGTAGAACATGTCAGAGTAAAACCATCTCTAGAAAATAAAAGCCTTTAAAGCAGGCATTAAACGCACCTTCTATTCAACCTAAATAGTCTTTTTATCGCTTTAATGTAACATTCTAATCAGGAATACCACATTTTTATTAGCTGCAAGCAAGAAATGAGGCAGAAACATCTCTGTGTGTGGAAGGAATCCCACTCATTGTGTTTCACTTAGTGAATATAATTATTCAAATGAATGAACTTTGCAGTTATATTGAAATGAATTGCTTCTGACTGAACGTGTCTGATTCTGTTGTCAGACTGTCAGAGAAAGTCCATTTTTTTCAACCAGCTCTCTGCATTGCATGGTTGCCTTCAGGGAAGATAACCTGCTGTTTGTTACCAGGATTCTAACATTTGAAGCGTGTTCAGTTATAAAGTTTGTTAAATTAATCGCTGCACAAAGTCTGAATAGAAAGCCTTCTATTCAGTTTGGATTTCATTTCAAATTGCTCCCAGGATGATCTATAAGCAGCAAAAATGAAATAGGAAACAATTTGAGACCAGTAAAAGTTTCATGACATTTCTTGCTTGTTACGACATATTTAACCTGAACTATCTCATTATTGACTCACTATAAAGTTATGGTGTTTGCCAGCAGGTACCTTCTTCTCTAAAAACAGATCTATCCATGCAATTGTTGCACATCTTGAAAAATATCAAAGATTTCCTTTCACAGATTCATTTTGAAAGTTGTCTTTAACAAACATTTATGAGTCTCAAAGGTCCTTTGAGAACCACTGTAAGCAGAATAAGCATTTAAAACGTGATATTCATGAAATGCATGAATGTTTATGACATTGTAGAGCTAATCTTTCCTGAGGCCGTTCGCTTTATTAAAATAATCATCCAAAAAATGAATCTTGTAGGAGTTTGGGTCTAAAGTAAATTTAGATTCAAATCCTCAATGTTGATTTTACCAAACCGTCCAGAACTGACCTCTTCTGGATGGTTCTCGAGCTGATGAAAAAGACGGCAACCCCCTCCTTCGATCAAATCCAGCCTCATCCTCACTGCCGTGCCTTTCTGTAGAAGAAACCACAGGTTTAGCAAACACAGTTAGATTCTAGCAGAAGATCAGATCCACGTGATTAAATACGATCATCTGTCTTACTTTTGATTCGAAGAGATGAGAAACGGAAAGTCCTTCGAGTGTTTGGAGAAATTATTTGGTCATTTTCCTGAGAGGAATGAAAAAAGGGAAATTAGCCAAACTATTAATATATGTTTGTTTAAAAGAAAGAAAATAGATTTCTAACGTTAACACACTGTTAAAATCCCCCCCACACAGTAAGCAGATAAAAATATGACACATTTTAAACTTTGCTCATTATTTGCCAGCTGTTTGATGGTTTATAGAGTTTTTGGGACTGATTTGGGCTTGGAATACTGTCCCCAACATGGCTAATCATTTATCCTGGAACATCTGTAAGAAAACATAGATAAACAGGTTTAATTTTGCCCTGTAAAAAGTGTTTTTATATAGACCTTTATGACTGTTTAAATCCGAGGATTAGTACTTACGGTGTTTCCTACTTTGCTCATAATTTGTTTTTAACTTCAACCTGTTGCGAAAAATGTTACTGAGCTTCATTTGGAGCCTTCAGGCTTAGAAGGATTCCCAAAGCAGATGGTGCGTTCAGGGTTTGTCATTGTGAATGAGGTTCACTGGTTCTGGAAGACAGGCTCACTATTTATAGAACAGAAATGACAGGACATGTGCCTGTCCGTTGGGAAATCTCTCCAGAAATATAAACCACTGCTGTACAAGCGGAATGCATCAATGGCGAGTGAAAGAAAGTAAAGTGTCTGTGATACTAAATCTTTGTAATTAAAGTTTGATGGGTTTTTTTCTGCCGTTCTTTAGTTTTATGCCTTATTTAAAGCGCAAACAGTTTCTGTTTAATGCATCAAGGATTCTTACTGGGAAAGTTCTCCCTTTACAGGAAGTGATGAGTTTTGTTTTTCTTGTTTGTTTTGAATGAATAGTTGAGCAGCTGGTTTGTAAACATCAGCAGAGAAGATAGAAAAGCTGAAGATTCAAGGAAGGCGGCTGCATTGAGAGTTAAAAATATGCCTGAGACCTTCAGGTTTTATTTACACATTTAAACATTGGTGAGTTCTGTCTCTGACCTGCTGTGTTATTACACATAAACATCTAGAGCATGCAAACACACAGGAATAAAAAGAAACAAATCCATTAGAAAGTAAATTAGCAGGTAGAAGATGATTCATTTATTGAATTCAGTATTGACCCTAAAGGCTCCAGAACTGATCTCATTTTAAATTTCTTTAAAGAAAAACAGTTTTCTTCAAAAGTCTTTTGCAAGAACTTTAAATGACAAGAAAAATGTCAAGTGAAAAAACTCACCAGGCTGTAAATCCAGGAAATCAAACCAGGAGTTTTCAGGTGTTGAAACAGGAAACAGTTATTTCTCTCAAAGGAGAAGGTGAGCACACAAACATAAAGGTAATGGTCGCGCCTCTAGAGGTCAAGCAGCCTCTGTGGATTTCTATCGCTTCTCAAAGGATCATCAGGTTATTTACTGCGTTGACTAAAGTATATCAGGGTTAGCTTACCAATTACTTAGATACGTTTGTTGTGGTTTATCCTAAGGTCTTTTATGATCATTTTATTGCTGAATAAGAATTCTGCACTTTACACTCAGCCCACAGGTTTCCATTACACCCATGAAGGAGTGAATATTAATTCAGTTTTTGGTTTAATCATTTTCATGATGTTTGATCATGTGACGTACAGCTAGAGTGAAATTTCAACACAAAACTGCACAAACACGATGGATTTTCTTAGATCAACACTGGGTTAAAATGACAGTAATAGCAAGCTGCATCTAAAACCATTGGATGTTTGTTTTGGATGGTTATCTTGATCACAACAGCAGGTTGTGATCAAGTTGTAACTATTTACCTGGATTTTAGTGAAACTGCTGCTCCTTAGGTGCACAAAAATCCTTCTTCCATATGTCTGTGTTCGTAGTGAGTGTTTTCTGTTCTTAGAGGATCTTTGTTGAAGAGTGCTGTATCAAACATCTGCTCAACATCTGCTGGAAGATCTGCAGCCACAGGAGCAATTGGAACGCGTCCATTTGTGTCATTTGTTGCCGATACTTCTATTCTATTCTATTCTATTCTATTCTATTCTATTCTATTCTATTCTATTCTATTCTATTCTATTCTATT
>JAUZNJ010030535.1:0-14728 GCA_034780135.1 Jordanella pulchra
AGATAGACAGATAGACAGACAGACAGACAGACAGACAGACAGACAGACAGACAGACAGACAGACAGACAGACAGACAATCAAAGTCAGTCAGTTATTTAATATGAAAAGATTTAATCAGGTCTTTGAATTTATAATGTTATGTGAGGTTTAATGTTTCACCTATACTGTATTCAAATTACCTTCAAGATATACTCATCTCTAAGGAAAGCCTGAATCAGATCACAGTTTTACAAGTAAAAAATAAATTCAGTCTATAATCACATTAAAGGGCAGAATTCCACAGATTAAAAACAAAACTGAATGCAAACAGCATTTAATTGTTTAAAAAACAATTTATAGGCAGAGTCTCCATCAATAGCAACATTTTCTTAAGTACATTAATCTTCATTGACAGCTTTTGTAACTGACAGCAAGTTCTTTAAAAAGTATTACTAGAAAAAAACTGTTTAAATTGGAAGGCCTCAATCACTAATATTAGAAATTACAGTTTTTATTTTGCAAGAAGAGCTTTCAGAGGGATATGGAATATGGCTTAAGATAGACTGCTTAGGGCTATGCAGAAATGGGGAATTGAATCCCTTTGCATTTATCAGGATGTGGATAGAAGAAGTCACTTTTCTTTGCACATTTCTCTATATGGCTATAAAAGCAGACCTCCAAGCTTCTGGATGAAGAGTAAAACCCTAGATTACACATAAGCATATGATGAGATCAGAGAAATTAGGTATTAGTCAAAATGAACGAAATGGCCTGTGGATGAGATTACTGTGTTTTACAATTTGGCACACAAATCCAAATATTGGCACATGGCAATATCTTTGGAGAAAGCATTGCATTTTCAAGATTTATCTTCATATGAGATATTTAACATATATGAGGATTCTAATGTGTTTTGCATAACTTCAAAAAGTCCTCTGAGTCACACCAGCGTGATACAGCCAAGGCAATACCACAATACCTTGTGATGTAAATAGGTAGAAGCCAGGATGGCTATTTACAGCAATTCAAGGAGAAAAACTAATGTAAGATAAACCCTTTAACGTTTTAATGGGGTTTATTCTAGGAAAGGCAACAACACACACATATTTGGTATTTACAGAGTGGTCACATTTAAAAATAGTAAAGTTATTTTTTTTTTAGTAACAGTTGTAACTGTTCTATATAGCCCCAAAATATTCTCAAAATCATAAATGTGATTTATAGATGTTTCTTTGTTTTTTTTCTGTACAGGCATAGCATAAAAAAAAAACAACTAAAAAAATCTATTTTTTTTGCCATTATTTTCAGAAAGTGAAACTCCTATAGATTTAATAAACATAAGGCCTGATCTTCAGAAGGCTTGAGTGTCTTAAAATAGTTGCAAACGTGTTTGTATGCTCAGAGCGAACTTTCAAAGAAGGTGCCAAAGGATTTTCATTTACAAAACTGCAGACACCGTGTGTAAACCTCTTTCTGATGTGTGTGTCTTTATTAATATGCAGATCATATTCTAATGACCAAACTGTGCAAATTCATGAGTAAAGGATATGCAACTGTAAACATTTACCATATGGAAAGCAATTTTCCAAACTTAACTGTGGCTGCAGCTTTTGCTTATTTTTAGTACTTATGAAGGTCAGGTACAGGCACACATGGAAAAACATCTGAGGTTATTGTTGCAAAAAAGGAGGCCTTGGTACAGTACCAGTGGATGGAGGGAGATTGTGTGTGCATATATGCATATTTAATACTTTGTAATAATATGTAATTGGAAATTGCAATTATGAAAGAATGTTAATAAAGAAAAAACGGTGGGCATAAATGAATGGCAGAAAATCTTCAAACAATTAAAGGATCATATGGACCAAAACGTAATGACTGACTGAACCTAAATATGTTGACATGATTTTCATTTTTTATATTTAATCCATTTATATTTAATTTTAGTTAAACAATTTTATTTTGTACTTTAGTTGGTAACACTTAAAAATGGACTACCTATATAAAGTGCTCTATGATTATTGCTTGTTATTATAATTATTTTTTCTTTCATTAATATTTTCTTACATCTTCATAGCTTAGCACCTCATTTTGTCTTTTACAAATGCCCTCCACATATCTGTAGAAGACACAATGTGCTCATTTGAATGGGGCACAACCAAAATGGTTTGAACACCTTAACATATGAGCAGCAATCTTTGTAGATCACCCGAAACTCTAATTATTTCACGTACAAAAAAAGTACAAGCAAATTTGTGCCCCTGATTTGTAACCTTTAAAGATCAGGCCCCCAGATTAAAATACTGTATGTCAATCTGTTATTCCTCATATTCTTGAGCATTAATGCTTACGGATAATGAGGACACCAAACTAAGTAAAAAATGAAATACTTAATGAGAAAATAGATAAAATCTGTTGTTACTGTTTGGTTGACTGTTTTTTTTTTCAGAAGATGTGTTTAGCTCCATGGCCACTCTAATCCGCAGTGACCTAAGACAGCCTTCAAAGAAATCAGTTAGGATATATTATGTGAAATTATTACAGGTACTGTTAAATAGAAAGATTATTCAAAGTTCCATATTGTCAAGTTTATGACTGGTTGATACCCTGTCCTTGTCTTTATTTCTCAAAAGCTGTTTCCAGTCTCAACAAAAGTCTCAAAAGGTTAAAAATAGTTTTGCTGTTCAAGATCTTTATAATCTTTATAATGAGATATTTTGTTGAACTCTTCTTTTGTGCTTCTGTAACTTTCATTTCACAAATATTGAAAGAATTCAGATAAGTTATTCTAAGGTCACAGATAAAATGAAACTGAAAAGCTGAAACTGCAGGGTTGCCCAGTTTTCTGTCTTCTCCCAGATACTGACCAAGACATCACTGAGCTCCGGGACAGTCTGAGGTTCAACTTGGGCATATCATATGGATCAATATGACATGCCCACGCATGATCCCAGAGATTTTGGTTTGTGGAGCATGGAGGTCAATCAATGTAAACTCCTTCATCCTCCAGGAATTCCCTGCATACTATTGCAACATGAGGCCAAGTATTATTAGGGGGCACATCTAAAATATACAACTAGCGTTAGTAAAGGTTAGCATTAGTGTATATAACATGCAACCGAGATCCTCCAAAATAACTCAAAGCAAAGTCACAATTTAGTCTAGCCAATAACGTTACTCAAGATGAAACTGACAATTCATTCCTTAAATCTTACCTGATATGAAGTGTGCACTGCAAACATGAGCGTTTTTAATAATGTTTTCAGTCCAGTCATTTAATCTAATCGTTTTTAGTACAACTGTAACAGTGCTCGCTTCCAGCCTCGCCATGAAGTGGTCTATAGTGTTTAGCTCCTTGCTCACACATAAACATGTGGGAACCACAGTTAGACCTTGAATGGCAGACTTCAGCTCGCAGAGGCAGGGGAGCATGCTGCAAACCCAACAGTACAGACCAAGCTTTTATAAAAATAAAACTCCCCCTTGATGCTGGTTACATTAACAATCTTAGAACTACAATAGAAATATATCAATACCCTGACTTTGAATGAGCTCATCGGCCACATAAACATTAGGGAAGCACTGCAAAAACTTTAACCGTGATTTGGGCTTCCATCAGCTCGCTGAGGCAGGTGAGCACACAGCTTCCAACTGAACGACTTTTCTGCTGTATTTAGCAACTTTCCAGACTTAAAATAATACAGATTATTTTAAAAATCTAGCAACCACTTCCTTTCTTGTTGGAGACATTGGTGACAACACATGCACTGATAGCTCTGATTTTAGTGTCTTCAGCGAGTAGTGAATGAGCAAGTCCCTCCCTCCTCCAAAACACTTCATCCCACTTCTGCAGTCAGAGAGTGTAGCGACTCTCCTCTGTTTCTCCATTGAACATGAGCCACACATGTGTAAAGCTGCTACAGGTCCCACCAAAGTAAAAAGTGGGATGTAAATATAATATTTTGCATATTTGCAACAACCTGTTGCACTAAAATAGATCCTCTGTGTATTTAATTCATACACAACCACATCCATCTGTTAACTTCCTTAAGTTAATTTGGATAACATAAAATTTATTTAGTAATTTATTTAGGTTAAAATGACATTCTGGTACACTACAAAAGGTAAAGTAAAGTTTATGTTGAGTTTTAAATGTATTTTGAGTATTTTCAATAATGTTCTGTCTTGCTGAAGTAGATATACCTAAAATGCGCAAATTATGTGATTGCCTCATTATCTCTTTTTAACATCACTTATTCTGACATGCATATTATTTATTAAAGGAAAACACAAATCGTAAAAAATACAAATTAATGACATAATTTTTATGACTGGTCTTAGAGAAAATTAAGTGCAATAAATCCCATATGACAAAAGTTAAGGTAACATTTGCATAAATGATTACTTAGATGAAGAGATTTTCATCTATTTATTACCCAGGTTAATTTTCATTCAAAAAATTGCTCTATTCAAGAAAATTCATAGTGCCCCCTAATTCTTTTTTCATTTGGGAGCATTAGTGCTGCTGTTCAAAGATTTAAGCGTATAGCCCTTCTACTAGACGACGTTGGGTCTCCTTGGACACCCTTTTGAAATCGATTTCTAATGGTATTCAGTCTAGTTGCCCACTGTAGGTAATTATGTAGGGCTTGGGCAGAACTCTGTCCTTTTTTTCACAAAGAACCAGATACTGGCCCTACTTAAAGGTTAATGACCTTCTACAGTCCTGTCTAGCTGTCATAGTGACTGCCTGAATGTTTCCAAGAGTGGCACATAATAATCTGCCCTTGTGGAGTTGGACTGTTTCTGAAACCTCAGTAGACTCTCAGTATCACTCCTTACTACCAGTAGTTTCACTGTTCTGGTCAGATGAAAAACTACTCAAAAGCAGTATAAAAATGAAGATGAAAAAATCTCTGTGGCCTACATCTGGAAAACTATTTTTTTTGGTGGTGCCTTCCTTGTGATTTTTTAGTGGACAAAGTAATTTCATTGTCAGGAAACAAACTGAGACTGATTAACAACACTCTACTTCTTTACTGGCCAGAGAAATACTAAGAAGTGTAGCTGAGGTTATAATATACTTTGATTAAATTGTACATGTATGTGTGCATGTATCAGAAATGGCATTAGATTTTCATTTTTATTTGTTTGTTGCTGCTAGTTCCTGAGACTGGTTTGGTGAAACCCAATGTTTGAAAAAGCAGCTTTTAGAGACCATTTTCCCTGAATTGTCTGTTTTTATGGTCTTCACATTTTCCCTTGTTTCCATCTGTAATGGACTATGTGAAAGGTAGGTTGAGGCTCCATGAATGACATTTTCTGTATGACTGTCAAATTAGACAACACAACTGAAGGGAATACAGCTTCTATTAAATGTTTTTATTCTATTTTATTTTCTATGTTTCTTTTTTCAGTTTTATACATATATTTTTAATATTTGAAGCTCTTGCTCCATTTCCTCTGAGCAGTCTTAATTCTGCAATGACAAATTTCCAGGGTTCACCTTAATAACAGTAAAGTTGTGCTGTTATATCATGTGATTTAAATGATTGATTATATGAGCTTTGCCCTATATTATTCAGCCATGAGGTTGAGATAAAGCCAAACTAAGCTCAACTGGAGATCGTTTCCCAGTAGGAGAGGCTCTTCAGCTCTTATCAACATGCTAATAAAGCAATCATGGTCTCATTTACTTCTAATCAGCCAATCAAACTATTTGTTCCTGTCTCCTATTTCATGCTGGGATCCTTTTCCGGCACAGTGATGACTGATAAGCCAAGAGGATGTTTTTTTGTGTTTTTATCATGAGAATTTTAACTGCTAGTTGGCAGTAATTCAAAACAATTATATTTAAAATTAAAGTGGAGTACTTCAAACATGAAAAATAAATCCCAACCCTTTCAAGTTAATAAAGATATGATGGGGTTAGTGACAGAAGTTAGTTTTTAAAACAGCAAAATTATCCATTTCACTAAATTGACAAATTAGTTTAGGTTCCACATAACCGAGCTAATTTTCCATAGTTTTACATCTCAGAGTTTAGAGATTGGTTTTATTTTAAAGATATATGTGTTAGGTTCCTTTGACATTTGCACTATAAAAATGTGCTGTGTCATGTTTCGATGCTTAGTCTATTAAACATCAGCCACACATCATCTTGTAAAAGGCATCATCTTGAAAATTTCAGCCAGACACAACAGTCAAAATTCAATGACCTATTGATAAAAAGTTCAGAAAATGGCAGGAAGGCACCAGGATCAGGGAATTCCTCTCAGAATCCAGAGGAGAGGGAAACTGAATTTCAGGTTCTCATACCAACAGGCTGTTGACCACTGGATTATGTCATAGAGATTTTGGAAGGAAGCGAGAGTGACTTTTTGGTAGAATTAGGAAGTTTTCTGCAAAAGCTCCAGTAGCAAAGCACACATGGGTAAATATTTAGGGTAACACATTCTGGAGAAAGGCAGAACTCTGAGGTAGGGAAAAAGAATCTAGGTCAGAACCATTCAATCAGAGACTGAACTTGAATCAGAGAATCTGGGGAACAAATTTGAATTGTTAGGAATTAAGTCAGGAATAAAGAGGCAGATACAGGCTGAAAATCCAGGGTCAAGGCAGGGGGCCATAATCTGGAAAAAGAAACAAATTAATGTCTAGAAATCATCAGCCAACAGAAAATCCAAGATGAGCAAGCAGAGCAATAAAATCCAGGAGGCTAACAAGACAATTGGTATCAGGCAAGCGCGGAAACAACCCCAAACATTTAGTTATTCTTAAGTCTTTCAATAATCTGGCAACTTCTTGCCAGCAGAGAAAAGAAAATATAGGCAGGCTCAGAGATGTGATGATCTTAACACCTCTACAAGAAGCAAAGGAGCAACTCTGCACTGCTCAACACCAGGATTCCATTATTGTGCTATAGTAGTGTATTTTTAGGCTTCAATCAGATCAATAAACCTTTAAAATGTTTATTTGGCCACCACTCACCATGTTTTGCATGTCTGCTCATTGTCTAATCACCTTACCCTGTGTTATTTGGCTCTATCATAGGTAAGTGAGTTAAAAAAAACAACTTTCTTTTCAGTTATGTTTGTAAATAAATAGTAATATTTATTTTGGGTGTTATGAGAATGAACAGAATTTGTGATTTTTAAAAAAGTCCATTCTGGTCTAGCGACCAGTAGATTTCACCCCTCTTTTTTTCTGATGACATAGTTCTGCTGGCTTCCTCCTGCCAAGACCTACAGCTTGTACTGGGGCAGTTCACAGTTAAGTGCCAAGCAGCAAGAATGAGAAGGAAATGAGAGTTCTTGTCTCAAGTAGAGGAGTTTTAGTATTTTGGAGTCCTCTTCACGAGTGAGGGGAGAATGAAGTAGGAGATCAACTGACTGTGACTATAATGTGGACTCTGGACTGGTTTGTAGTGGTCAGGACCAGTGTTGGGACTGGTCTATTAAGTACCCAGTTACAGTAACTACAGTCTTTTGCAGTAACTAGCGCTGTAGCTAATTAGTTTGTAAAAGTTGTAACGCCTTAGTTATTACTGCGCTTTAAACAGGTTTGTCATTAGTTACTTATCATGTACAAAATAAGGACTACAGCTTCCTGGTGTAAGTACATGTCTTAGTGACATGTATGTGTAGGTGCACATGGTGCTCGCAAAAGCTATGCGCAACTTCCTACACAAAAGGCGCTCAGTGAAGGCTAATGTTTCTTTGATTTGCTCTTTATGTACAGGAACAAAGACTTTATCAACATCAGTTAGAAACTCTGATTTAAAGATGCTTTGCACATCATATCAACACTGAGTTTATCAACACAACATAATGATTTTACTTGCATGGGTTACAGTTTCTCAAGGAAAAAATCTTGCGATCATACCGTCCTTCAGGCTTAAATTGCTAGTAAAACATTATTTTTCAGCCAATTGAAGACTGTCAATGTGTTCTCAAAATCAGGACCATATAGATTTATATATTTATTATGCCCTGTCTGGGGGGCCAGCAGTCCTACACTAATGCCCTTTAACCATGGTGTGCACCCTGGCTTTGCCTGATCTGGGTGGTTGCTGTGGTGGTGCCCTCTGTGGTGTGGCGGGGCTGGCCTCTGGTGTGGGTGGATCTACAAGGACCTCACAACAGTGCAAGTTTTTTTTTGCTTTTATTTTCACTTGAGGACAAAGGGTTAGAGTTCATATTGCAAAGGGGAGGGGTGGGGAAGGGAACTGTTTGTGTGTCTGACTGTGAGAAAGGGGTGTGTGTTTTTACCTTGTGAATAATATGTTTTAAAAAATTATGCAAGCAGAATAAGTGTAAATTAAAATAAAAACTTGACAATTTTTGCATAACCCCTAAACCTCCCAAATATGAATTAATAATACCTTACACCCTGAAGAGAAAAATGCATACTATAACAAAACAACCAGCATGAGGAATCCTCAAGAAAGACAGAGCAAATTATAGAGCCTAGATGTAAAACAAGGAGCTGAACTTTGTGCATGCTCCTCCCTCATCAAACATTAACATGGCAATGTGGCAGAACATATAAAGATCAAAGCTGCTTAATGCTAACTCGATGTCACAAGTTATGCTAAGCTGTTATAACATGCATCTTTGTGGTACAGATGATTTGCCCCCCTTATATTTGCTTTAACCACCACGTATGGTTCAGAGAACATTTGTACGCTGTAAAAAGGCTGAGACAGCTAGATATCAGATTGGCTAAACATCCTTGTCAATTTTGCTAGAATAAAAAAAAATAACTCTTAAGAAGATGAAGCCACAGAGCTTGTTTGTTTGATCCTATACACAATGTGTGTAAAGTTTATTATGACTTGAAATATGTTAATAGTATGTTAAGGAAATTACATGAGGTCAAACGCATGTATTTATAACAAAGTGCTTGCTTGTTCTTTAGCTGTGGGCCTATAGCTAAAATAAAGAAGTAGAATTCAATGTAATTAAACTTATAAAAACAAATGGAGAAATTAGAAAAAAGGTAAGAAGATAAAATCAAGAGATGTGAAAAGTGCTTGGACAATTTAATTAAACCCTGTTTTTGACGCCAAAGCAAAATGTTAATGGTCCTCTGTTTTTGTAAGCATATCAAATACAAAAAGAGTGGAAGGAAAAAAAGAGAAAATAAAGAAAAACAATTTGTTTCCATGCACAATATGTAAATTCCTACAATTTCATGCTGTATGCCTCTGTTCCTATTCCAGCAATAAGCAGCTCTCTTCCCCTGAAGTCAAGCCGTTTATAATTAGTTCTTAACATGATTTATATTACATCTAAATTAATTAGTCTTGAAAACATTGTTTAACAAGCTTCACATAGAAAGATTTTTAATCATGACAACAATAATTAAGGAATGTTTTTTGAGAGAATTCTGAGGTGGAATCTGTAAAAAAAAAAAAAGTAATCTTTGTCATATTAGCATAATTCAATAAGTCTGTTTTAATAATTAATTCACATGAAACTCAAACTGACTGATGATTCCACTCATCCGCTGTCTGAAACAATGCATAAATCCATAAATCATTAAAAAGCTATATTGCCTCTGCTCAGTCAAGTTGGACCAAGATAGCCAATGGAAAAAAACAAGATTTGAACAAGTACAGATATCACACATAGTATGGAAAATAATACTGAAAACTCTAAATGTTAAACGTTATGTGACACTAAATAGTATCAGCCTGACATTTTACAAGTTAATGAAAATATAAGGCACTAACTACAGAACTTGCTTGTCCCAGCATTTACTTGCTAGAACAAGCAATTCTTACCAGCTGTGGCATATGTAATTTGATCTCCATATTACATTAAGGTGCATTTACATCAAACACGAACAAAGCAAATGGAACAAGTTATTTACATGTTATCTCTATGTAAAGATGCAATCAAAAGCAACTTAATAGCAAGGCAAGCAAAGGATGTAGTTTTAGCGAAGCAAATGGTGAAGTAAAGCAACACTGTGAGTTATGCATTGGACATACGCATACAATGATGTAAGATGGCGAATAGGTGTGGTGGAAATGAGAAAAGAAGCCAGTGAAATTTCACTGAATTTCAACATCTAAACCTTTCAGTCAAGTAAAGTGAAGGGTTAGAACAAAAAAAAAAGGTTCTATCTCTCAGATACTCATCGGGGTTGATCAACCACAGATTCTGCAAAGATGTAAGTATAATGATCCTACAGTTTCACTTCCTGTTCCGTCTGCTGGATTGCCAATCAGGTGTGAATAGTTACACCTGTGGCAGTTCCAGTCGTTGGGAATTGCTACACCTGGGAGGAGCACTATATATTCGCGGCTCTCCTAGTGGGTAACCGCCAGTTTCTCAAAAGCTGTTCATGTGGTCTTCCAGTATTCCTTATTTTGACTTCCTGATCTCGACTTGTCTCATTCCTGTCCAAGCCTCTCAGGTAGTTTCTGATCTTTGGACAATGATATCCTGCTTTGTCTTACAACCTTGACTGTGCCTCTGCCCCAGTTTGGATTGTTTTATCAATTGCCTATGACCCAAGCTTGGAACTTCGAATCTGGCACGTACCTCTGCCCCTCTGGAAGCCTCTGCCCAGTTAGTGTGCCTCCTATTCCTGGTTCTCTATAAAATACTTGTTATGCTATAAGCCAAGAATTTTGGACGAATGTTTAAAGAAAACAGGCCTGTTTTTTTTTTTTTAACATAGGTGGAAAAACGGTTGCATCATCACCTCTGTAAGAACCTCTACATGACACTAACACATGGACATGTGATCCTAAATCAATTTTATTTTATGATTTTGTAATAGCATATTACAAATGCAGCTTGTATTTTAAAGAGAGATTATATACGTTTTTACAGTAAAATATATTTAAAATAGCCTTTTTATTTTACCCTTTATGACTAAAACAATGCTAGATGAACAGACTGACACCTCAGTATTTAAGCACCAATGTATCTACAAGCCTGTAGCCTATTTTACTTAATTTATTTCTATCATAAATTCCCACACTGTTAGGCAGATCTGATTTTAAGCACTTCCATGTTCAATCAAAGCCTTATATTCAAGATTGATTTTGAGGATATTCAGAATATCCTCAGAAAATCCTGGCATCCATCTCAACTCAGATACCAGTGGCAACTCCAGATTATGTGAAAAAAATAAAAAAACAACAACTTGGCCATTTCTCAATTCTCAAGAACGCAAGTATGAACTCATGTTCTCGCCTTGTACGTTCTACACAAGAACATAGAAAGTATGGACTTGGGGAGAACAGGAGCACGCAGGAAAGATGTATGTCATTTGGAACAGAAGCTACTTGTGACGTCATTATTAATAGTTTCTAGATAATAAATTATTATTTCCCTTTATTTGGGGAACACAGTCAGATAAACACAAATAAAATGGACCTTTGATCAAATAAAACAAAAGAAAAAAAAAGACGCCATCAGAGCCACCAGGCTAACATTAGAATTTCATTACAATAAGGAGGAAGTGAGTCTTTCAGTTTCAGCAGAAGAGAAGAGTGTTTCGGATTTTCCTTTTTTAGAGGGGAGAGGTTGGAGTAGGCACTGGAGGGTGGAGAGGCAGGTGCGATGAAGCCAGTGGAGCCAAAGACCAAACACCATGAGAACGATCACTTGAAAGCAGAGGAAGGCTGCAGCAAAGTCTCTTCAGAGAACTTTACCAATGGACAATTGAATAGGTTCCAGGACTAAGGTGACAGCTACAGGACATCTAAGGACACAGCTTTAAGAGAGAGACAGACAAGATAATCAGTTGAGTTTTGGTCAGATTTACCACACAGGGAAAGTAACTATCTGACTCCTTTCTCCTTCTTCTTTTTCTTCTTCTTCTTCTTTTTGATTTTGTCTCAATTATTGCCACATGTTTTAAACCTTCTATGACATCACAGCAATCATTTCCCATGGCGTGTCTCCCAATAATTTGGATTGTACTATTAAGTCCTGTATGTCTTCGTCTCAACTTAGTTATAATGTCATCCTCCCATCCTCCTCGACAGAGCGCTCTTGTCACACTCTTGACGCCATTTCCCCATTCCTCTGAGCACGGAGAAGCCGGCTTGCTTGAACTCGCAAAGAATCGTGGGATAATCAGGATACACTGGACCCATCCTTCAAAACGGGTGAAAAGAATTCTGCATTCATTGGCTGTATACGAAGGAGTCTTCGAATCCGAACAGGCCATGGAGCAGTGCTATAAGGGAAAATGCGTACAAATCCAGCCACCGAATCCAAACACAGTGTGCATCTAGGAAGAACACAGAAACAAGCAACCTGGATCTGGATCTAGTGGATATGACATTGGTAGTTTTGTTCTAATATTCCCAATTCCTATCCAAAAACATTCATAAGAAGTCACTCATGGATGTTGGTTGGACCTGCGATGGGTTACTGAGCTGTTTGCTGATGGTGACTCTGAACAGCATAAGGGGCTGCGTTGGGCAAGCTACTTAGAAAATGTAGTGATTTAAGCAACAAGTTATTCTAAATTAAATCCTTTGATGCACTAAAGCTATGCACCAGAGAAATGTAGCAAGCTAAGCTACAATAAATTGACATCGTTCCATCAAAGCTTCTCTTCTTTTTTTTCTTTAAATAATCAAATGTACTTCATTCATAGTTATTGCTATCTAGTGATCAAAGAAACAGTGAAAAACATATAGAAGTTCAACTGTTTATAAAACTGTCTCTCTCGACAAAATTAATGCTTATATTCAAATTTCAAATCGGAATTTACTATTCATGAAGAAACCCATTCGTTCTAAGAACTTTGGATAATTATGTATCTTACAGCCATGAGAAATCGAAATGTCACACTAATGCAGCAAGTGAGTCAGTCAAATTAGTCATTGTAAATTAGTCTTTAGTTTTAATTAAATCTTTGACCTACCTCATTGTGTTGATTATTTTAATGTGGCTAAAGCAACCTGTTTATTTCATCTTGGATTATGTAGTTCTGCTACGGAGCTGTCTGTGTTTAGTTGAATATTTATTAGCCCCATTTTTTACCTCTGCCATCTATACAAATATTATCAATTTATACTTACCACAATTTTGTTTTGTAGAAAATCTCTGCACAAATTAATACTGTTCTGCTTCACTTAACTTTTCATGCCTGAATTCCGTTTAAACACTTACTCAATTAGAACACACACATGTACACATTCACAGTTTTGTTTTCTTTTTTCCACTGATAACTTTCTATTGACTTCCATTCTTTTGAGAATTGAAGTCCACAAAGACACATCCACAGTCACACACCAAAATATGTTGGACTTTTGTTAAAGCAACATCCCACATCCATGCACTTCAAAACTACACCCACTTCTTGGCAAGTCAGATCAACATAAAGACAGGCATGGCAGGCCCTAAACGCTATGACGGACCAAGCTTGGAATGCTCAGTTTAGGCAACTAGACTTGAAGTTTTCTAGAAGACATTTCGCCTCTCATCCAAGTATCATGATGGGTTTCTTTTTGAGTTGTCTAACCCACATGCAGAACACCAAGACAGGAATGCACTTTAAAATGTAACAATTTATTGTAAGGCTGAGGAAGTGGGTAGAGAACCCGAACCGGATCCATGGAGGAATATCTGATCAGCAGAGCAGCCACTAGGAAGAGAGCAGACAGGTGAGTTCACGGCCGGTGGGAAATCAGAGCTTGAGTAGTTAAAGGTTCCGGTCTTACTGTGAGTAAGAGAGTTGGAAGAACCAGGGAGAGGAAAGTCAATGTCCAGGGTCTTGTTTTCCAGTATGGTTGGGATACTGCTGAAGGCTAGACTGTCCTAAAAAATAACAAATAAACAAAGCAAATGATCAAAATAGGTTAGACTGTCCTAATTCACAGCCTTTTACTTCCGGCCTTCGTTTTTTGAGTTCCTTACCCAGCTTATGTGGAGTACCTGAATCGAGATGCACCTTTTGAGAGAATGGGAAATCTGCAACATGGACTTAAATTGCAGGCTGCACGATGGAGCAGTTTGTAGCAAGAAGGTTCTTGGTTCAACTCCCCGTCCATGGTCGTTTTGCATGGAGTTCGCATCTCCCCGTGCATGCAAGGGTTCTCTCCGGGTACTCCAGCTTCCTCCCACAGTCCAAACACTGTTAGCTCACTTGGCTTCTCTAATTTTTCCTTGAGTGTGAGTACTTGTGCAAGTGGTTATATGTCTCTGTGTTGATTCTGTGACAGACTGGTGACCTGTCCAGCATGTACCCTGCCTTTTGCCCATAGACTGCCTGAGATAGACACTGGCCCACCGCAACCCTAATGGAATAAGCGGGAGAAGATGGATGGACTTAAAATACTGTGCAAATCTGATTTGTGTTTCTTTTTCAATCACATATCGATGATGTTTTTAAGATTTTAAGAATCTGTTGTTGAGCCACTGTATTGAGCTGTCAGTCATGATTCCACACCCTTGTCATCTGAGGCTCAGCCCCCCATGCCAAATCACGGCCAAAGGTTTGAAGCTGAAAAAAAAATGTACATGTTCGACAAAAGCATCTGCAAGCTTGAAAAAAAACCTCCAAGTGAAAAAAAAATCTTGATTGTGAAAATTGTTTTGGAACTACTTTAATTATTTTCAGTTTTACATAATCTTTTTCGGTTGCAAAACTTTTTACAGTTTTATAGTTTTTTTCTGTTGAACGAACATACTCTTTTTTACGGAGCCCCTAAAGGGACATGGAGGGAAAAAAAATCTTTTGCGAGATCTCGCAAAAGTTTTGCGAGATCTC
>JAUZNJ010030536.1:0-14727 GCA_034780135.1 Jordanella pulchra
GGGGTGGGGTGGGGGGGTGGGGGGTATTTGATCCATACCTGGACTAAACTTTAGATCGAAGCCTATTCTTGGAGAGAAGACTAGGAAAGAAACCCTCAGTCTCTTGGGAGAAAATGCTTTTGTAACTCTAAAGGAAAGTGGTTCTAAGAGGTTGTGAATCAGGTGGCAAAATATTAAAGCACTGCAACACTTTTTAATTTCTCTTCATGAAAACTGTTTCAAACTATGTACACTTCATTCTTTCACAAACCCTTTGTGTTGCTCTGTTTTACAAATCCAATTACTCTCAGTTTTCAGTGAAAATAATTAAGCTTGTTGTTGCAATCTAACAAAAGTTGAAAAAAAATTCTATTAATAATTTCGACAAGAAAAAGCATCTCAGATTGTTTATTCTATACTGCAATTAACCACAAGACAAAAGCACTTCTGACCCCCTTATTTAACATCCATTTAAATGTGACAGGCCTATACGCATCTCTCTCTGAGCCACGGGCATCATAATGGGGGAAATCTGTATCTGCTCTTTCTGCTTTGATCCCAAAAACAGAGCAGTTAACTGTAAAAGGATTTAAAAGGAACATCCGTGCAAAATATACATTTTATGTTGATAAAAATTGTAAGCTGTTGTGTTTTTTCCATCATTTTTTTAACTCTTAATGTTTAATGCTCCTTTCTGTCTCAGATAAGAATGCAAATCCATTTGACAGAGAACAAAGGCATAAAGTTCAGTAAGGGTTTTATCAAGAATTAATTTACTTTCTGTTGCTGACAGGACATTTGCACAAAGTGCTCAAATATATTCCATATCTTTCTTGAAGCTTATATTTTGTTATTGTATTACCTGAAACTTATGCTAGGAATTTGTGGAAGGAACATATAACTGTCAACCAATCTTTTTTTTAAATAATTGCTTGTCTGAATGAAAACATTAAAATATGTACTGTGTTGTGATCTGTTTTAACGCCTTCTAAATGATGTTGCAGAAATAACACGTTATCAAACAGTCAGGAGATTCCTGCATTTGCGTAAATTTTGCAGTTTTAAAAGTATGAAGTTTTGCAAATCAATTTGAGTTTCTTTTTAACCTGACCTTCCACTGCCTGCTGTCAGAAAACGTTCAGTAGCCATGTGTTATGGTGCACCAAGTTTCAGAGAAGCATGCAAGTGCAGCTCGGGCCAACTTTCACATATGGCTTTTGAGGACTCAAGTTTAAGGATGGAGAAGATGGCTAATTAGTGAGCAAGGGGGATAGTTACTAAAAGGGATGTCATTTTTAGACAGCTTTCCTTTAATATATTCATTCCTTGCACAATCTCATATGGTGCCTTACAAAAATATTCCTAACCCTTGAACTATTTTATCTTAAGATTTTATATGATTAACCCCAAAAAACAACATATAAGTGGAAGTAGAGTTTAAAAAGTTTTGAATGTTTTCTTTGCCAATTCAAAATCTAAAAGTCTGGTGTGTATTTTTTGTTCAGCCAGCTTTGCTCTGACAGCTCAAATCAAATCCAGTCAAACAACAGCCTTTACAGAACTTACAGAACTAGTGAATGAAGTCTGCATAAGTGAAATCTGATCAGTGTAAATCCAGCAGTTCTATGGAAGCCTTTGAGTTCTTTTAGAGAATATTAGTTCAGAAACACCATCCTGAGGATAGAGGAGCACAGAAGATCAGTCAAGGAAGAAAGTTTGGAGAAAGTTATACAGCAGGGTTATAAAATGAAAGGACAGGGTAAGATTTAAGTTCATCTGTGAATCAACTGAGACAAATCCATGTCCTGAATTTACACAGAAAGGAAAGCATTTTCCAAAGAACCACACAGTAGTCCTATTGTAACTCTTTGAAACTGTAGAGATACACAGTTCAGGTGGGTGAAAGTGTCTTTAGGAAAACCAGCAGAACATTCAACAACCCAATTCTTTATGAAAGAGTGGCAGATGGAGCTGTGTGAGAAAAAAGATTTAGAGACCCAAAAGAAATATGCAGAAGAAAGTAAAGACCATTAAAACCATTACTGAACTATATGCTATAAATATATCTGAGGACATTAAAAAGTTGGAATAATCCAGTCAAAATCTTGATCTAGATTCAGTTCGGTCCAGTTCCAGGCCATCAGCTTTATGTCTTTCATTTCTCTCCAAGCATGTATTCCTGCTTAGATGCTAATAAATAAAGGTCACTAGAAATCAAGGGTAACAAGAAAAATGGTTTTCACTATTTTGAAAAAAGATGTCAATCTCTCAAAAATGTACCAAAATAGGCATTAAGTGGTGGTTCTAGAAAGTGTTGTTTCAAGGGTGTTAAATACAAAAGCATGATACACTACACAGATTTTCACAGGAAAAAACATATTTCTTTGTTTACCATTTCATAGATATGTGCAATTTTTTTTTTGTTGTATTCTGCTGGACTCTAATTACTAACTAGAGGACTTCTTGGTGTAACAATTCTACAAATTGAAAAGCCAAAGAGCTCCTAAGGTGTGAATACTTTTGGAAAGGCAATGTAAAGTTGAGATATCCGATTCATCCCACTGACCTGTTTTCAGCTCAAGATGAAGGTCATCCGTTTGGGGGTCAAAAGGTCTTGATAAGGTTATCCACATCTGGAATGTCTGCCCTCTGCGGATGATGAACTTGTTACTCTGGTAGACATTTGTGTGATGTTCCACGAGGTTCTCTCCTGTTTTACTTTTCATCAGATCTATTGATTCAACTTTCAAAAGGAGCTCTGTGGAGACAAACTTAAGATTTTAAAGGCGATCTGATCTCTGGGATCTCTTTTGTCTTAACTTGTAACAAGTGTGTTCTCCTATTACCATTTAGATTGCCTTCCCCAGTGGTTGGCTTCTCTCCATTCGCCTCCTCCTCTTTCTCAGGCTCATCAGTCCCTGTGACTACAGTTTCGGTCACATCCTCGTCACTTGGCTGTTTATAACAGCATGGGCACGCCTTACGGAGCCAGCGTCGACAGGCGCTCTCCTCGGTATTGTCATCCTCGACCGTTTCTTCTTTTTCCACCTCAACATTCTCCACAAATGGAAAAGTGACAGTTGGGAACCGTCCTACTTCAGTTCTGTCTCCAACTTCAGGAATCACTACCGGCATCCTGAGAAGAAAACATTTCAAAACTGTCATTAGATAGAGACTAGCTTCCTAAAAGGTAAACAGTTATTTTTTTGTGAATGGAGACTGCAGAGCACAGTTCTCATTGCTTTTCCAGACACAGCTGATGCTCAAAACCATCACCTCTGATTAAACTACAGGAGTTAACGATTCTAATTTGTTGTCCAATTAATTTCTGGAGAGAGTAAATTGGTTTTTCTTCAGTGCTGCGGCAAGGTTCAGCTTAATTTTTAAGTCTTTGAATTAACACCCTGTCCTCTGATATGGACTGACAGCACTATTAGAGAAGATTCCAGTTCAAAATGTTTTTACTCAAAGCAAGATATTCTGAATAGATGCAACTAAATCCTTTGTATCCTTTGTATGAAGGTCAATACGAAGCAAACACCAAATACAGCGACAGTTACTCTGCTAAAATACAAAATAAAAGCGTGTAAAAGGAGCGCCCCTTATTTAAATCAGGCTTGGCTATATTTATTGACTTGACATATTTTCTAATTTGTTTGAGGCACCAACTAATCTGGAAGCAGAGGAGATGGAACCTCAAGCTCTGAAAAAGCAACCCCAGCCTCTCCAGTTGTTTTTCACAGCGAGCTTGACATTAATCTATTGACTTCCTATCTTCTGATTGTTCAGAAGTTGTTTCCATTTGGATGAAAAATTTGGTATACTTTTATCTCTCTGTTAAACTGGGGGATAGTTTTTGTATTATTATTTATACTGCCATGTATGCTGGCATAGGTTAAAAAGTGCAGGATTAATACGGAAGAAATGTAGCACATTCTATAGAACAAGTCCTGTTACATCTCTGAAGTATGTGCCTCACTTCTAACAAGTGCTTATCGTATGTTTTGCGAGTTTTTGTGAAATAATCCATATGTTACTATGTCAGGATAGAGAAAGTTACTCCCGGAATGGGCTTCTTGGTATTACAGTAAAGATTTGATGGGTGGCATTCACAAATGTGCACAAATTCATACAGTACATGTAGCAGGAGGAAGCTTGAACCAAAGAACTATTGTACCAATTGAAAAGAAGATTCCTAAATGATCAACCTTCCAACTTGGGATAAAAGTTTATCTTTGCCTTATACAAAGTCAACCAGCACACCCAAGTAGTCATTAGCTGTATAAATATGAAGATAGATCTGACTGTCCCCTTTTTCTGGGCCACCTGATGAGGAATGATGCGGGAGTGAATTTTCACCCGTGCAGACCAAGTGTAGTAGGAGATAGGACTTTTTTTTTTCCATTCCTTTTTTTTTTAAGAGTAACATTTTGTGCTGACTTGAAATCTCTAGTGTTGCAGTATACTGTGTTAGTAAGAAATTTGGACTCAAGTTACTTTTATAAATCAGGATTACGAATGGGAATGACGTGGTAACCCAACCTCCTCATTCATGATGGCTTCCTTTCGCATCAAGATTAGTTAAAACTTCACATATTTACTGTTGTTAGCTTTTTTAAAGTGCTAGTTGTCTGTGTACTGCTTTTGACGTTTTATGAGACAACATGTTTTAGTGGTGTTTATATGCACAAGATACTGCGTAAAATATGTTTTCATCAGTGGTATTGTTCTAACGGTGGCTGTAAATTCCCTATAGGAGCAATGAAGAGTAAGAGTGTCCGCAAAAGGGAAACTTGAGCTCCTTTAATTTCAAAATTTAGTCTTTTAAACTTGCCATTTCTGAGGGTAATGGAATGCATCTCTGAGCCATTCATATACAGTTACCAGTGTTGGGGTCAGAAGCCTAGGACAGATTTCCTGGTATAACTGTTGTTGCTGTTTCTACACTTGAATTGACATTACCTTACCTAACCTCACTCTATAGAATGCCAGCTACTAGCCAAATCCTATAAGAGTAATAGAAAGGCATATAAATCCAGATGATTAGCATCCACTGACAAATACGGACCCTTCCAGAGTATCTTGCCATTTCTTCGATAGAATGAGACCCTCGCAGGTTAAAAAACTATTTGGTAAGAGAGGTTAACAACTAAGGAATAAGATAACTTTTTTAAACTTATACATCTATTTTTGTTGGGAAGAAATTATGCACTGAGATAGATCATACATAATTATGTGTGGTTATAGTTTTTCTGGATTGTTTTACCACTACTATAACAATATTATTCTTAAAAGCACTTTTACATTCAGTAAAATGCTTATGTTTTTTTTTTAAAAAAAGAGTGTTACTTTTAGAGGGACTCAATGTTTTTAAAAGCCAAACATTTTTTTGCATAAAGGTTTACTGTTGTACCATTCAGTTAGTCAGATATTTTTTAAGCATTTCATTAGACTGAAGGCCAGTGAATGACAGTCTAGTGTAAAGAAACACACAAAAACCTTGAACATACAAAAGTGAATGCTGCAAAATTCTAAAAAAGATGTAAATCCACAGATTGTGCTCCAAAGACTGTTCAAATGTAATGACCTTTCAGTTGATATACCAATCTTTACCTTTTCAGTTATATATAGTTTTGTTTGAATACTAGTTACCTCCACAAAGGAGGTTATGTTTTCTCTAGCATTAGTTAATTAGTTTGTTTGTTTGTATGTTTGTTAGCAACTTTACAGAAAAAGTTATGGACGGATTTTGCTAAAATTTTCACAGAAGGGGTGTATAGTTATGTTAGATGAATTATTAAACACCACATTCTGTGAGTACTAATAGTTTATGACTTTATTATCTAATAAAATAAATTAAAACTGATGCCTCTTTACTAAAAAGTATTAGTACTGGAATGCTGAAGATTAATTAATTCACATAATGCATTGCTTTCTTTAAATATATTTAGATATAGATAATAAAACTAAGAGTGTTCACAATAAGCTTTGAATAACTGAGTCTGTTGTAATTATTTACAAACTCTGATGTGACTCATGCATTGTTTTAGCTCGAGTGACACGTTTATTCCCATTGGCTAGAAGAGAAAGAGCTTGTCCAGGTAAAAGTAACTCAATGCTGCTACCAGAGCCAACAAATGTCCTGAGCAGGTAGTGTTAGCTCTTTTGGTCCTGCTGTGTCATTGGTTAACATACAAAACTCCAAAGAAAAATGAGCAAATGGGTGGATGGTTCAGATGAACGTTAAAAATGGGCAACAAGCCCTTTATTTTTTCTGTATGGGGGTAAGTGGATGCATTTCAGCAAACTGCTGTTATCAACACATCTGTTTTAGATGTGGCCTTGTTTGAAACCTCAATTAAACAAATGGCTTTGAAAAAACTGGTGGCATGGCGAAAAGATTTGTTATTAGATATGTTGTCTAACTGTGATACAGTGGTACAGGAAGCGATGGCCTGGATTTACTTTCAGATATAAGTGTTTGGATGAGGATGCTGACGGTTTTACCACCTGGCAGAGAGCCAGGACAAAATAAAAGGACAAGAAAAATCAAATAATCTGAAGCTCAGAAAGAAACTCTTTTGAGGGAGTGGTGTTAGGAGGAGCTATGAAGGTTAAGGGAAATTTCCTGGATCACTTCTTTCACACACAGAGAGCAATGCTGGATGTTAGAATAAAGGAGACTAAACAAAAATAAGGAAAGCTGACCTTATAAACAATTTTTTCAGACTTAGAGTGATCATGAATGACCAAATCGACGCAAAGTCCCCAACTGGGTGAAATACTTAGCTTCAACCAAGCCTCTTCAACTTCAACAGTCATAAACTGTCAGTAAAACTTAATGAACATTTCTAACAAGTAATATTAGAGCAAAGCCTTTACCTTCTTATTAGGAAATAACAAACTAATTAGTGATTGTTTAAAGCTTGACCCTCCTTACTAACAGTTGCAGACGGGAATTAATGCCAAAGAACAAGGTGTGACATAAACTACTCAGTACTGTATGTTCCTAAGCATCATTCACCTGCCCAGTTGTTGTAATCATCATAGTGCTTGGTGATTATTATTTCTTCTTGTTTTGGGCCTGTTATGGCTTTTGGTCTCCGCTGCAGTAGAGCAGCTAGTTTCTTGAAGATATGACTGTGGCAGCACACTGTTAAGATTGGTTACTTGGACTCTGAGTCCACCGTCCAAGTGACCGGTTGTCATGGTGTGAAGGCAGAAAAGAGATGAAAATTCTTCAACATTATGACATAGTTGATCTTTTTAAAGTGTTATGTCAAATGGTTTGATAAATGTTTGGATAACAAGTTTCCTGATCTGCAGCCGACATTCTACCACCATGCCTCTGTGGTCATTAGCTACAGAAATCAGAGTCAAGATCAAACTGCCCTCTACATGGAGTCACTTCAGAATTTGAAATGCTGAAAGCTGGATGGACAAGACATCTGGAAGAAAAATGAAAACCTCAAGTGGATTTTTTCCATATTTGCTTCTGTCATTTGATTATTGAATTTCTTTATCTTTAGAACTTTGAACAAACAATGAGAAAAATATTAAATAAAGAAAGCAAAATCTCTGGTGTTCCCTAAGCTCCAGACTTAGATTTTACTGTGTTTGATTATAAAACAAACAGTCATACCAAGTTTATCAGATTGATATGTGAAAGCATTTCTATTCTGGTAATTTAATTCACTGGGTAGAATGACTATAAATAGATTTCTGACCTGTCTTTATTTCTGTTAATTATGAAGATGTTCCACTTGACATAAATAAATACTAAATCAGACCAATGTATAACAAGATATATAGATCTTTAGACTTAATAGTAATGTATGTTTAATACTAGCTTGAAGGAAATTTTCAAAAGCTAATTTTTATCTAAAGAAACAAGCCTGACCGGAATGCATAATTAAACTGTGCAAATTGCACAGGTTGGTCTTTCAACATCATAAGTGCATTTTACTCATTGTGCAACACAGTGTCTTTGTTTGTCCCAGTTCTGCAAAGAACAAAGCACAGGTTGTAATACATCTATTTGATATTCAGTTGATTTCATATGGGTGTGGTAGGTGCAACAGATTTCCAGCACACAATGCTTCACAAGAAGCACAAATTGTTTGCAGCTTTTAACATTTTATCAGATATTAACCATAATCTGAAGTGAGATCATCTGAACTGCGTTTCTTTAAAAACTAAGTATTTAAAGCTTAACACACAGCAATCAGCTTCTTTTGGGGATCGACCTGTACAGAGGGAGGTTAAAATAAAAAAATGTATTGATCAGATTTCACTCTGCCTCATATTAACTATCAAGGTATTTTGTCTTCCTGTGTCTGACTTGAACCCTTGAACCAGCTGAAAGTATTTCCCACAAACAGGCTAAACATTCCTCTGAAAATACGGCAACCAACAAGGTTGAGATGAAGCAACAAGGGTGACGATGAGTTCAGGCTTATTCATAAGTCATTCTAGCAGCCAGAATTGAGAATTTGCAAGCATATGCTGCAAGAGGAAAGAGAATGTCCCCTCCCAGCACAGGATTGTGCTGTTTTGCTGACAGACAAGCTGAGCATGAACCTGACAGAAAAGCAATCTTCCAAACCAATGTAAAATGTTTTGTACCCTTTTATGGCAGGATAGAGAATAGCCAAAAGAAAAAAAATTGAAACTGTTGATTAGAAAGTATTTTTCCTTCAGGAACCATTAATTAAAGGCAATCATAGATAAACTATGTAGACTAGACCTAAATTTGCTCATCTAATACACAGTAGCTACTGAACAGTAGCTTTCTGATTTTCTTTTTTTTTTGTCCAATGTAGTTGGGTTATTTTATAAAAGATTTACCTACAATACCTTGGATATGAGTTGTCTAAGCTTTAAAACAGATTCTTGCATTGAATTTTTTTCTTTTTATATATTTTTCCAACTTTTTTTTATATTTTTTCAGTTTCTCCCTCATGTTTCTGTATTTTAAGAAATACCACTAAAGTAAGTGATTTGGTGGCTGGGAGAGATCTAAAAACATTCTGAAAACATTTATGATATCTTGCTTAGACAGCCTTTACCAGTGTGCACAATTAAGCTTTTTCCCATCTGTAAACCATTTAGAGCTCAGCAGCCAGATACCTTAGCAAAGCTGATAAATGTTCTCATACCACCCAGATTTATATTCTCCACCCTGGATTCCATTGAGTTGTAGATTCTGGTTTAAATCTTCTGGTTCTTACCCAGGGTCCTAAATGGCCAGGGTTTTGAGTATTTGTGGCATTCAACGGTTGTGTAAACAAATTTCTATCAATACAAATTCCAAAGATGTGTTTAAGAAGACCTATTTACAATAAATTACCAGATATTCTCTTATTTCAAAATCAAAAGTTTAATCATTTGGATATTTCCCTTTTTACAGAATAAAACTTGTTTACTTGTTTGTTTATCATAAAGATTCTTTGAACCAAACTGATGTTTCTTTAATCTTATGATCTCACTTATTTTCTGGTTCCAGTTCTTTTAAGTGTCTGTGATTGATATGAAGTGTTTTTTTTTCTTTCCTTCTGATAGTTCCTCTGCCTGATTCCCCAAAAACTGATGTGGAGATTTCTGAACAGCACTTTATTACCATAAATAATCTATTCCTTCTTTATCTTGCCATGAGTTACGAGCTTAATCTGATTGTGGGTTTATTACAGTTATATATTAATAAGGACCAAGGAAATGTTGGGTCAGTGAATATTCCTGGGATTTGCTTCATAAGATATGGTACTTTTAAAAAGAAAATGGTTGTGTGATGTATGAATGTAATGTTTTTCCACAATCAAGATCAAGATCATTCCTCTGTTGATTGATTTTTTCTTGACCTTGTGATAAACTTTTATTTTTTGCAGGAGATCAAAGCCTCTGCTGTCTTTCTATTTGAACTTTCTGTTGTGTTTAGCTGTCAACAAATCTGTTGGTTTAAGTGCAGATCAAACCTCCAGACTTTGTGTTTACCTTACAGCTGATTATAAGTTATAAAGTCTGCAGAAGTTAAGGGTAAAACTCGTTTTTTGATTGTTTTGTTTTTGTCTACTTTTAAAGCTATTAATTGAATCATTCCTCTGATTACTTTCATACATGTGTTAATTAATTGGCACTTAATTTGTTATCACTTTATACTTAATCAGTTGACTATGTTTGTTGTACAGAGAGCCGTGCAAGCTGAAAATTATTTATCAGGTTTTGAAGTTAAATTAAGTCTGCAGGGTGGATCTGCTGCACAGCACCTGTCTCGGTGCCAAACATGTGCATTTGAAGAAAATCTACCGTGGAAAGAAGCTGTATCCACAGGCTGTGATTAGTCTGCTCACAGGATATGTTGGATCCAGAAAGAAGAAAAACTCCAAACAATCTGTAAGGGAAGGCTGAACTGTTTGTAAGAAACTGTGTGATGACGGAGGCACAGCAGTGAGGAGTAGGACTGTGTGACTGGAGATGAGATTTTTACCAGTGCCTCATCCGCTGTGTTATATGGCAACAAAATAGGGCACAGTTTCAGTAGCTCCTGGCGAGCTCTGGCACATGTAGAAAAGAAATGAGACATGTGAACGAAACCACTCTGCGAGGGAGTTCACAACCCATCACAACCTCTGTAACGACATTCAGCGCCCCCTAGATGAGCTCTATAGGCCCTTGTGTTGAAGGGGTAAAGGAAACCTTTTGTTCTTCCCCTCCCTTAATTCGTCACACCTACAGTATATCATCTCAGTGCTTTCCAGCATCGGTTAGAACTGAACGAGCATCTTGGATGAAAGGTGAAACATCTCCTAGAAAACTTCATGTCCAGTTGCCTAAACTGGACTTTCCAAGCTTGACCTTGACCTGGATGACTGAGAACCTTCACAGATATGGATGGATGGATTTTGTCTAAATTAGTGCAGGGGCTGAGATGCAAAGCCTTTGATTAACCTGCATATCTACTTTACAAACCACACCTTTGCTGATGAGACAAGGGCCATGACCGAGATCGCTGGATAGGAAAGGATTTAGGCGGAAAGAGACTATCAAATGAAATAACCCTCCGGATGCCTCCCTTTGGAGGCTTTTTCAGATATATCCTACATGAATAAAACCTCAGAACTCTAGATAAACTATATTGATCTTGTGTAGCCCGGGAACACCATGGGATCATTTAAAATCACCTGATCATTCTTCCATTATTGTATCTGTGAGGTCAGACACTGTTGTTCTACTGCAAGGCCTGGGTTGCATTTTCTTCTCTAAGTCATCGCAAATGTGCTCTGTGGGTTGAGGTGAGGATTCTGAGTAGAACAGTCAAGCCATTTTGCAGTCAGTAGGCTCATCCATGTCTTTATGCACCTTGCTTGGTGAACTGGAGCAAAGTCTATGATAGAACTGGAGTTCATATCATTGTATTAAAGGGCCCCGCCCACCATATCCCCTCTATGCCAAACCTTTTACGAGACATTATGCTGTCTGGCAAGGGTCCGGGTTAGTCCCAAACTCAGATTTATCCGTTGGATTACCAGATAGAGAGAAATAGTTTGCCAATCCAGTGAACCACATAGGGAAGTGGTAGAGTACCTGCCTCCTGGATATATCAGACTACCACTTTGGTAGTAGGCTGCCCACTGCTCCCAAAGGGATGCTCTAGATTACATGTACAACGCTGCTAACGGGTCCTTGTCTTTAGCTTCCCCCCACTGCATCTTACTCCTGTCAGTGAACTTGGTGATATAAGATTTGGCTACAGGGGTTTGGCTCTTAGAAACCTATTTCAGAAAGCCCTCTATGTAGTGATGTTGAGGTAATCTGAAGGCCAGATGATGTATAAGGGTTTGCTGTTGAAAGCAGCAGAAAGTCTGCAACCTTGCATCCGTTTGTCCTGCTCAGTGATCTTTGTCCAACCAGTTTTTGGTTGTGTTGCTGTCGTTGTCTATCATTCCCAATTTGTAACAACAATATTAACATTTGACTGTTGAAAATTCTGTAGTGAGGATATTTCATGAATGTATTTATCGCCCAGGTATGATGCTGTCACTGCACCACACCTTGGTGCTGGATTTTATTCATCTAAAGTGTTTGCAATTGAACTATTTGATTAACCCTTTACAGTCTGAATCATGAAATAATCGATAGAAAATTAATATTTTTGGATATTAGAGTTGTCATGGAATTTAATGACAAATGATGAAAAAAACATAAATTTTGTATAAGTGAAATTAGATCATTTATGTGCATGAATTTTGATACATTAGGCATTTCTATATAATCTTTCATACATTTTCTATTTACTATGTTTATGATTTTATAAATCTGGGTTTTCAAGAACGAAAATACACCGATGATGCATAGGTCTCAAAAATTCAGATATCAAATATGACACACTTGGCTTTAAAGGGTAGTGGAAAACATTAGACTGATGTCACACTGACATGTACAAGGAAAATTCCAACACAGTTTCTTGTCTCTAAATTTACACACTTAAGCTAGAACTTTCATACAGGATTTTCTGCAGTTTAAGCCTTCGATTCAGTCATTCTGAACCTGTTCGCACTTGCAAAAGCCTTAAATCCAGAGCCTCTTAAACCATGGATGGGTTTGGCTTTTTTATTTTAACACAAAGTTACTGAAACATACAGAAACACAACTCGTTATAGCAAAAATATATCCCAGTGAAAGTCACAGCTTAGCAGGGTTTTTTTTTTTTTTCGCAGAATGCAAAACTATGACACTCAATAATAAATGAAAGAATATAAATATATCTGCTTTGATGACTATTTTTTGTATTTGATTGATTGATTGATTGATTGATTGATTGATTGATTGATTGATTGATTGATTGATTTATTCATTCATTCATTCATTCGTTCATTCATTCGTTCATTCATTAATTCATTCATTCAACAGTGTAGCATCATTTTACTTACATTTACATTTAACCTCCCTTGCACAGAGAGAAAACAGGATATAAATAATTGTAGATCTTATTTGGCTTTAAATGTACATTTCATGTAAAAATGCCTCTAGAACCTGTTATATTGGCCACTCTGAAGGTGTAATACTGAATGTTGACGTGCACCCAAGTTTCATCAATGGGAATCCAATGGGTTAACGATATAATATATAAGATATAATACTGTATATATCTTAAGAAATTTAATAAGAATTTGCTTCTCAGATATGAATGTTTTGAACACATTGACACAGTGTTTTGGCTCCTAAAAGTTATCTTGTGAAAATCGTACTTTATTCTTGTTTAATTCTCATTTGATTTTTCTTTGTACATTAGCCATGTTCATCAGCCGAAAAGCAACTTGTCCAGAGTTAATACAATGGAACGCCAACATCATGCTGTGGGGATGCTTTACCTCAACGGTGACAAATGGTGGTTTGTTTAAGGACACTTAAAGAGAAATAGTTATTCTCCATATAATATTAGTTATAATAGCAGAATAACTTTCAGTTTCCTATTATAAATTTAGTTATCTTGTTTTCCTTCGCATGGTTGTAGAACTTGGTGTGCTGCTTAAATAGTTACAACTCCTTTTTAAACTCGATATTTTTTTCCCTATATGGGCATCCGACTCACCATGTCATTAGGTACATTTATTCATCTGGTTGTTTTTTGTTCTTTTAGGTGAATGAGCCAGTCACATAGGAGAAACTCAGAGACACTGAGGCACAGTGAATTAAAATTAATGACGTTCACACTGAGCATCAACAGTAAGAGGATTTAAGTGACTTTGAACACGGATTGGCAGTTGGCGCCAGGAAAGGGTGGATTTAATATTTTAGAAACTGTTGTTCTCTTTAATTCAAAGCTATGTTTAGGCTTTTAGACAATGATCCACAAAATAGAAAAAAATAATCAATAACTAATGCCTTGTTAATGTGAGATTAGAAAGGATTATTTGTTTAAAAATATAGAAAAGATACATTTGATCAAACTAACTCGTGTTACAAGGTATGGCTAGCACCTGTAAAATGTTCTGCGTGATGTTATTATACACCATCAAATCTGCCATGGACATCATATAGAATCTGTGCCTAAGAGGCTGATGTAAAGGCAAGCAAGAAGTTCCTCATAAAGCGTCTGTTTCCTGTATATTCTTGTTTCGTGTGCAGATTGAGTCTTTGCACTCTGTTATTATTATTGCTGTTTTGAAGTGGGGAGGAAAAAAAAGTTTAATTACAAAAGACAAAAAGATGCAAGAAGAAAGACAGCATCCTCTGCCTTATCTGCAGCACACAGCCTGTCTATTAGGTTAGAATGCCTTGTGCTGAGATAATCAGCAGCGACAGGCAAATGTAGAGATGGAGCGTGATACATTAACCTGTATCAAAGTGACGCTCAAAGTGACGCAAGTGACAACTATCATCTTGTGCCAAGAAAAACAAAGTAAGCCTAAAATAATTCTTTCCTTTCAAGGTGCTCCAAAAGCCCTCAAGTTTTTCTTCTTACACCCTACTATAATCAGAAAAATCATAGGGAGCCTGAATGAATTGAAGAATGTGGGTATGTGTGGCCGATATCCTGCAACTTTCAGATGTGTCCTTTCTCTAACACACCTGAATTATTAGATGATTTTAAAAAAACTTTGGACATAATTGACTGCATATTGAAGAGGTAATTCTGCCATTTGATTCAGGCGCGTTGAATCCAGGATTAATCTAAGAGTTGCAAGAATCACGCCCTCAAGAACTGGAATTTCCCCCTGATGCTTTAGGCACTCGAGGCAGAGTGGTGGG
>JAUZNJ010030537.1:0-14726 GCA_034780135.1 Jordanella pulchra
TATATATATCTCAGAACATCCTTATATCCAAGCACCGATAGGGAATGGGACAATTTTGTACTTAACATTCAAACTAACTATTTTGCAAGTAAGGAATTCTGAATGGATAGTGTGACATTCTTATAGTATGATAATCCTTTTTAAAAAGAAGTGTTCGACATTGGAGTTCAGAAATCTGGACTTTTGCAGCTTAACACGGACAGTCAACCAATCAGAAAAGCCAATCCAGGAGTTTTCTGAGAGACAGGCAGTATATACAAGCTTTAATCATTTCTGCAGAGCACTCAACCTATGAAAAGTGAATATATATCAAAGGGTTGAAATCCAGGCTGCACGGTGGCTGCTAAGCAGTGTTATAAACACATAAGGACTTTGCTTTCACGATAAGATGTTACACACATATAAGCAAACATATAGTTTACATACATGACTTTGTGAATATATAATTAAGTTATTGAACCAGATTTGAATATGTTTTTTTCAGTGTGGGCAGGTGTCACAGCCTAAGTGCTCTAAAATAGTGATGTTTTGACGGTGGACTTTGGGAAACACACTGGTACTAGCATTCTTGGGGTGACTGTGGTAAACAATAATGATGTTAACGTATTAATCTTTCATTCATTTCAAACTTTAAGTTAAAATTTACCTTTCACATAGTAGTAATACCAATAGACTACTTACCAACTCAGTCAATAAGGGGGCCACATGACCAACCTTATAGTTTATTTGGCTCATACTTATCCACAGGTTAAAAGGGGAGGAAAATAGGTTAAAAGGGTAAGAAAGTTGTTTTCATCTGTATGCCAGCATACAAGACAAAAAGTATCTTACAATACCTTGCGGTTAGCATGCTACACTACAACACAGAAATGCATTTAAAGGGCTAAACCACAGACTATTATTGTTCAGAATCAGCACGGCACATGGCCTCATTTAGTTACCTGAAATGCCCCAGCCAAACCTCTGAACAGTTCCCATCCAACCACCCCATGACAGGCTCTTTGCTGTATTCATTTATTATCACTGTATTAATTTATTATCACTTTTTGTAAACAAGATGGCAAAAATGGGGGAAGTAGAGAATGGTTAGTGAGGTAAAAATGGGTGAAGAATGGAAGAAAATGTGCCAAAAGAAAGATTGCAGGACACAAGGAATATAAAAAAATCTGAATGTTTGGGGTGGGGCAAATGTTGGGAACTCATAGGGAGAGGTTCTATATTTATTTTCTTATCCATAGATGTTGCCAAAGCATCCCAGTGCCTGCTCCCATTCTAATTATTCCAATTATCATGGCACTCTATGAAAACGTGATTAATAACACAGCAGATATTGTTGTGGCAATTAGCCATATGGTGGTGGGACTCTGCTCTGTCACGAATTTGCCATTAGCATCTACTTATGTTTGTCAGAGGCGTGCAGCCATGACAAGCTTAAGTTCTGCTCACCTTGCACTCCCCACCGAGAGGTGCACGCTGGGGGCAGAGGATGAGCTTGGCGTTCCTCCCGGTTTCATGCCTGAGTGGGTTTTTTATGTTGCATTCAGTTGGACTAGGGACAAAATGTCAACTGGCGTCTGGGACAGCCCATCAACTTTCATGCTCCTGGGAAAGGGAAAGGAAAGGGGGGGAGATAAAAGGTATAAGTCAAGCAAAAGTATTCTTGCTTGTGTGTTTTTCAAACATACACACAATGTATTAATGTATATTTTAGCAAGCTATCCCCATTTCCCAAGGTTTCCTTTCACTTCACATGCTGTCTGGATATTTCCATCATGTAAAATAGTGTGCCCCCTCATTCTTTACATACCGAAATGCACCACAAGTCATGGTCTGTCAAATTAGTTAAGTTGACTTTGAGTGAGTTTCAACAGCGATTTGTGCTACTAAAACCCCCTCATTATGACCTGCTAGTGTTCTCCAGATGGCAATAAAAATGCATGAGGTCTACATGAGGAGAACTTATCTACTTAAGAGAGAAAGAAAACAGAAACTCAAAGAGAAAGAAAAGCAGGTAGAAGGTGGTGCTAAGCTGAAACTCCTGGGACTGAGAGAGCTTCAAACAAGTGCAAAGCCACTATGGCTGCCTGTGTGCACTTCTGAGAATTGAGGATTTGCATCTTGTTATCTGCCTTATCTACTTAAGATGTGTTGTCCTGTTATTCGACTCAAGCTTCCACTTGGCTTACAAGGATAATGCTCAGAGAATGTTTGACTACGATTTTAAAAAAGTAAGACTGATGAGCAATGTGACAAAACCCCTCATTAGACATAGGCATTCTTAATTAAAACAAACTGGGAATACAAGTAAAGTGGCTATTTTTTTTTCTTCAAATAAAATTATAGACAAGAATAATTTCGATTCTAAAGTCTCCTGTCTGACAACACAGGGTTGCACAGCTGGTAGAATTTTTACCTTGAGCCAAGAAGCTCATGGATCCTGATCTAGTCTTTGTTCATTAAATCTGCATGTTTCCCCAAAATAGACCTAATATTTGAATATTGAAACACGTAGAAGACAATCCTTACATATCTTTTGCTTGATTTATGATAATCAAATTGATTTATGATGTGTTACAGAAACCTGGCTGCAGCAAGAGCCAAGAGAGAATAAAGAGGCAACTCCCCCTAGTTATTTAAATTTCCACATACCCAGAAATTCTAGGCGAGGAGGAGGATGAGAAGCAACAATCTTTCTGTCTGACTTACTAATTAGTCTAAAGCCAGCTAACAGTTATACTTCTTCTACTTGTACTTCTGTTCCTAGTTTATCTAATCCAAATTGCAAAGGATAGGAAGTTGCCTAATAACTAAGCATACCCTATATAGGGTGCTGATGTCATTAAACCATACTCCCTCTCTCTACAGAGATCCACATCACCTGATTTACTTAATCGGTAGTTGGCTTCAAGCCTATATAGCTTGCAGTAGAACAACATTTATGAAATAGATGATGTGATCAAAACACTCATTTACCTAATAATTCTGCACAAATTGTATCATTAGACAATTCTCTAATGCCTGTTATCAGGTAACATCCTAGGTAACAGAGGTTGCTTGTTTGTACCTGTGATACTTTTTCTGTTTGTTCTTTTCTTTCTCTCTCTCCCTCTCCCTATGTCTCTTTCTTTCTCTTTGCAACTGTATAAACACACTCGGTAGACTTTATCTTGTATTTTCTTCTCTCCTCTATTCATATCAAACTGTCAAACCTTTTTATTTTCTACCTTTCTTGTCTCTCTTTGTTTTGTTTTTTTTCATTTGGTCTCATTTTCGTGTTCGTGGAATTTTAACTAATTTCAAATATTGTTTGATGAAAATTTTTACATACTGATTCATAGCAGTCAAGGATTATAGCAATACCAGTAATGCTCCAATTGTGAAAAGTAAATCTTTTGGACTTGTCTTTGGCACTAGAAAACAATTCTGAATTCTACACTTCTAGAAAGGGCAAGTAAAAAGAAGAACTACCTACTACTTTCACTGCACTTTCTTAGGTACAGTGCAATGCTATAGGTATTGTATTATTTGCCTATCAAACATTAGACAGTAAGAAAATAGATTGAGAATCGAGCTCCTTACTGTCGCATTTGGTGGCCACATTAACCTTAAGTGTTAATAAGGACTGAAAACTATACAGCTGAAGAAGAAGGGATATGGGACCTTCCATTGCCATAATTAAAACAGCAAGACAGATTCAGTAATTAAATGAAAAATCTAAATCTCAACAACATCTGTGCCATCAGCATAAATCATTTCAACGAGAGTCTTGAAATGCAATAAAAACAGTATAACAGAGTCAGGAAGCTTTTCAAAATGCTTCTTAAAGCAATGCGAGGGGCAAGGGAACAGACCTAAGAGCAGACACTTTGATTCAGTGTTTTATATTGGGGTTTTAAGAAATGACAGAGAGGATCAGACTTTCCCTGCATAAACTTAAAAACTGATGTCAATACTTGCCAATGCTCATGGCAACGGTTCATTTTTTAGTTTAAAGGTCAGGTCCTTAAACCAGAACACAAATGGTATAAAGAGTGGTGATCATTTAGAATATATATTAGACAATGATGAACCATAAGTTCTGTTGTGAAGCACAGAACATTGTCACATACTGTCAGTTAACCAAAGCTAACACAAACAATGCAAAGGTCAAAGTATAGTCTGCATACTTTCCTTTGGGGTTGGTAGGTGTTACAAAACATCAGTGATTACAGCACAAACCACAAACTGTCAAGACAGTAGAGCAAGAAAGCACGTAGCATGGAAAACATTGTAACCCGCAAAGCAAAACAAAGCATCTGCCTTATTGTAGGTCAATTGTGCAGACATGAGTTTTTCCACTATATTTAATATACTCTGCAATTAATCAAACCTTTCTTCTAACTTTGCTATTGTACAAAAAGGTTATTATATGTTAGAAATGTTTAATTCGTGGCAAGATTTGCTGAACTTTTTTTTGTATTTTTTCAAATTATTGCCTTCCCATTACTTTTGTTATTTAGCAGTTTCAATGGTCAACATTCAGTCTGCTGCTATCTGATTTGCATATTATATTAATTGACAGAAAAAACAACTAAAAAACAATCTTTTTTATTGCCTGCTATTTTTCTTTAAAGAAATTTGCTCCCAATGTAAATTCTACATTTGTTGGTGGAAGCAAAAAGTTTGCATTCACCAAAACAAAAATATTGTTGTAATCACTGTCTGCTGCCACTGAGGTACTACTGCACAAAACCTCTCAGTGAACCCTATTTCTTAAAAAACAACATCTTTAAGGATGTTAATTCTTTATGTTTCTAATGAAGCAATATTATCTTTAACATCTAAAACAATTGCACAATAAGCAACTGAATTAAGCTTCATTTTCGTTCACTCAATGGTTTTGCTATTTGTATTAGGGGCATCTTATTAACATACTATTAATTTATATTTATTCCTGCTGCTATGGCTCAGCTGCATGTGATATAAGGGGAAAATCTGACTAAAAAAAGTAATCTTCTCAACCATTTCAACCAATGTATTGACATGAAGCATTATATAAACACTAATTGTTACATTGGCTTATTTCAGATGTACTCTGTCCGCTGAATATAACCGGGGCCTGGGGTTAACTGTGTTAAATATACTGTAACAGGATTAGATTAGAATATGCACTAACACAGTATTCATTTTACATTCTCTTAATTAAATTAGATGAAAGCTGTGGCTCTTATTTTTTTTTTTTTTGCAGCCCCCTCTGTGTAAATTGTACAAATGAAATACGTGATTTTAAGAGGAGAAATCAGACTTAACTTAGGCTCTTTGACTTTCCCAAACTTCCACACGTGACTTATCTGCCTATGTTTTATTTACAGTGTGAGAAATATGTAAGTGTCTTGACAGCTTATGACAAATGCTAATTCAAAAATTTGTGTTTATATATAAAGATGCTTAAGAATTGTTCTGTTGAGTTTTTAGATTTAAGGAAGTTATTTAATTTTCTTTTGATACACTCTCCTTTTAAACTAGAGGAGGAAGCAGCTTAAACGTAGATTTTGAATTAAATTTCAGCATGTTTAATGAGAACACCACTTCCTCAACATTGAAACAATTTCTGAAAAACTGTCTTATTTTAAACTACATATTATGTGTTATGATAAATAAATGTTTTCCATGAAGGGTTGAGTCGAGAGGTTATGAGTATTTAGTATTATACGTTTTGCATATTAACATCTTTGAAAACTAGTTTAAATATAAAAGTTTAAATCAGAGAGTTGATCTGAAAGGTGGTCTAAACAGGTTTGACATCAAAGTTGTCTTATATTATTAGTAAGCTCCAGCCTCTAAAACCATAAAGCTTTTCCTGAAAACCCTTTTTTGTAAACCCTTGTGATCTATCAGACAGAATATTTTCCACATCTGAGGTGTTATGTCACTAAACAAAACTTTTGTTTGTTTCCCCTCTTGTTCTAGTTCATTTTTGTGGATGTGAACACAGCATTACAGTCCGGTGGCGATCAAAACAATCCTAATTTAAACATTTGGAAGAGGTTGTCTTGAAATGACTCCAGAAGTTGTGATCTGATCTTGGTCCTGTCGGGTGATTGCTGCAAGCTTCAGTTAAATACCCTCCTGTAGCCAGAATTGTGTTGCATTGATGTTCACGTCTCATTCGTAAATCATAAAGCCTCAAGCAACTCTCAAGACTTCTTCTTGAAAAATACTATAGTACCTAACTGAAAAGGAAACTACAGTCATTGAAAGAATTCATTTCCCATATTTACGACTACTGTAGCTTCAAACAGCATCATGTCTGAGTAAATACAAAATCAGAATCAGAATCAGAATCAGGTTTATTGCCAAGTAGGTTTTCAGACTTACAAGGAATTTGCCTTGGTGTTTAGTGCACAACACAACACTTCTATGAGAAGCACGAATAAAATGTAGAGATAAAAATATAGAACAGAATGATAAAACTGAAAAATACAATCTTTAAAAAAAGTAGAGCAAACAGACTGAATATTCTCACTTCATTGATGATGACAGGTATTGACATGCTTGGTCTCTTTATTTGTGAAAAGGACCAAACCTTTCATTTTTACAATGTCCATTTTTCTATAGTTATAACTGTGTGACTTTTTTATAATCTCCATTTTTATTGCGTCCTTAATTTAAGAGTTCTGGGTATGAGTTTTCTTTTTTTTTTTTTTTTTTTGCATTTGTGTGCATTAAAACTGCTTTTTCCCTACATGGACATAAGGGATGTCCTTGATCAGATACAGTAATAAATCTCAGGAGAATTCACCAAACTGGGTGATTAAGCAGCAAGAGACATCAAAGACAAGCACCTGATGTTTTAGTAACACCATCACCAAAGACAAAGTGCAGTCCTCATCAATAAAAGATTTGTCACTGCCCAGAGCAACGTGAGGCACATTCAAACCCCCCTCCTGCACAAACTTTAACATAACTGGAGGAGCTACATGTAACATCAGGCATTTAGACTTATAATATAACATTATGTTTTGAAAGACATGTTATAACAACCTAAAGCTCAAATTCTTTGCCTCAATTCTAATTTCTTTTTAGATGTTTCCCCTAAAGCTTCTCCTGGAATACATAACTGTGTGGTAAAAAAATTAGTCACACACGCTAATACATTTGAAAGGCATGTTCTCTGAGTAGACATGATCCCTTTTCTAATTATTCAATAATCTAATGACACAATTGGTCATGGTGAGCACAACCACGTGCTGACGCCAGATGGTGGCTTTTGCAGTTGAACCCCCTACACACACTGTGCATCCTCATTTCGGTTCAAATCAGGCAGAGATTTTGTCTTCTCTGCTAAACTTGCCAAAGGTGATCCAATGAATTATTCTCTGTATATTTTAAGATCAAAGATTAGAATTTGTAAATGTCTCATTTTTCTCATGTGAAGATATCAGGATAGTCATTTTTTGCATCTTATGTTCTATTTGTCATTTGAAGCAGCAGGTGAATCTCACGTCAAGTCACATTTTGTTGCAAATTTTGTCATTTGTAGATGTAACTGCTTCTGTCAGGCCTTACAAAATTCATGGAGCATTGTAGCAGCAGCTACAGGGACTGAGTAATGTGATGGCGCTGATCTGAGGCGGCATCCTCAGGGCAGCTCTAGGGTGAAGGCACTGGATGTCAGAAGCAGTTTATGCAGAATGCCAACGATGCAGAAACATACATCTGTCTGTAAATATTCATCGATACTTAAATGTTTCTGTGCATTTGTTCAAAGGGGAAGGTTATATCGCTGGGAAATACTGCATGGCCTTTACCTGGCCATGTCATGTTTTGGGTCTGTTTTAATGTTTAATTTTACTTTCAGAAGATTCCCTGGTATCTTTGAACTATCTGATATTAGCAGGATTTGACTGAAAGAAGCTGCAAAACCCATAAACCAGCTTATATAATTTTAACTGTACAAATCATCAGTGGTATACAAAGAAGGCATTTTGCATTCAGAAGGAATATAAGGTTATCTTTAGAATAGGAGCGGAAGGGGATCAAAATAAATTCAGTACAATTAAGGCATCACAACAGCGAGAGTAGCCATGAAATTTTTGAATATTCTGTTACATCAAAACTAAACATTTTAAACTTTAGAGATTTGTTTTACAAACCAATAGTGAAGTAGAATTATAATAACTCCTTGCAATCAGTAGTATACAAATAGGAAGCTGAAAAAAGCGGATATCTCTGCACATCTAGAGACTGAAATTCTTGGCCATTATCTTTTTAATAGAGTTAATGTTGGACTGAGTGGAGGAAACCTGTGAACATCTGTATTCAAGGCTTGCTACAGATTTACAGTCCTGTAGTATCAGAATAGTGTTTTGAAAAGGATGATTTTTTAGATTAAAATGACATTTAAAAAAAATCACAGGAAGTATTAAACATACTTATTACAACATTTCTGTACCAAATTTTGTTTTAGTGGTCTGATTTAATAGCATGTATGTCATTATTTTGACAGCTTGGTTTTTCTTATATAAAAGAAAAAAAATCCCATAATATTCAGGATAAATAACAGCTTGAAAATATTAGTCATATGTATTAATATTGTCTTGCGGCCTTTTGACCACAGACTGCTGGAGAGAGGCACCAGTCCCCTATAACCTTGATGGACAAGGAGTGGAAGTTGGATGGATAGTTTCATTCCTTGTTTCTGCTTTTCTGTCACACTTTAAAATCACTAAATTTACATTCGGTCCACTGTTTTTACAACAGTTTTATTTCAGCTGCATGGAAGGGTTTTTTTTTTTTTACCCTAAATGGTCTATTTAAATTGACTATGCAATTCCAAAGCTTTCAGTTGTTTTTTGTTTTGTTAATTAGTAGCCCCCTGGAGGTGGACTTCCCTACTTAAAATCATGGTGCGACTGATTTAAACCAAGCGAACCTGAGCTTAAGGTTAGAAGCTGATCAAAGTTTAAGATCCAATTAAATGACTTGTAAGCTCCTTTTTCATTTACGCTGTTTAATTTCTCTATAGAATTAATAATTATTTGATAGTCCAACACATCTAAGTAGGGAAAATAAGCAAAAAACAGAACTTAAGGGGAAATCTGTATAATGGACAGATGGACTTCTAAATAAGTTACAACATGGATTAAAAAGGAGTTTATGTGGAGGCAGTGAGGTCAAGGGGGCAAATATGCAGTGAGCCATTCTAACCAGATATTTATATGAAAGGAGAAATAAAAACATCCTTTTTTCCCACTTCAGATTTTAGTACTACTTTGTGTTACATACAAACAAATAAGATACATTAAATGTAACCCAAGAAAATAAAAAAAAAATATTTTATATATTTTTTTAAATATATACATATATAACTACTTTGCAACGCATAGTATAGCATAGTAGGCATCTTACAAAAGGTTTTTAACTCCAACAAAGGACAAACAGTATACAGCGTTAAAAAAAATTGCTCAAGTGAAGCACCAAGACATGCTTGATCGTCAGCATTAATTGGAAAGTGAGGGAGGAAAGGAAAGTTTGTTGCCATAAAAATCAAAATAAATAATTGCTAGGTGAAACTCTGGGAGAATGCGTTCTCTATCTAGCTGATCGTAAATCCTAAAATAATGACATGCTTACCCATAAATGACTAAACAAGGGGCCATTAAGGCATGCATGACTTCTCCTGATGTCTGTGTAGCAGATGTTAATAATTTTTTCCATAATGGAGGAGGAGAAAAGGGAAAGGGAAACTGCTGTAATCATATCAAAGAAAATGTCAAATAAGGGTCAACAACATAAACATACAAAATGTGGGAGTAAACACCAGGGTATGAAGAACAGAAAGAAGACATTTGTTTAATAGATATTAAATCTTTTAATCCATGCGTTGCAAGGAAAATAAAAACATTGCATGTCATTTTTGAGATGTTTGTACATTATATCATGTTTCTTTTTCGAACTTCAACAGATAAAAAAAACAACTTTTTTTGACAGACACACATGAGAGAGCTGAAAGCAAACTTAGATTTTATCTCTCTATACGGTATATCTGTACATCTGACGATTTCTCAGCTTACTCTCTTGGCTTTTCCGGGTTGTTTTCAGATCTTATTTGGAGATAATTTTTTTTTGTTCGAGCCCAAAGTGACACTGCGACTGATCAGATCCAAATTAGAGCAACTTATCTTGCACAGATTTGTTCCGGCAACCAGATTATATGTCTATTAGATTAATCCTGACATGTGTTTCAGATCACATTAGCTCTGATTCTTGATAGCGTAAACTTTATTTCTGAGGGCTACATTATTATCAGCCAGAGATTTGGATAAAAACATCAGTCTCCTTTTTGTGATCTCAAACAAACATCTCCATTGTTTTAATAAAGCATTTTCTCATTTTTGTTTGCTGTCATTAACAAAGGAGATGCTAAAGACATGAAGTAACTTTTAAATTTCAACGGGAAACTTTTTGGCACTTTTTTTAGCCTTGGAGAATCATTATTGCCATATTAATCAGTGCAATACTGTCATCTCAAATGTTATGCTTTGTTTATATTGCCTTTTACTCTGACATTTTATGATTGCTGTAGTAATTAGAGTAGGTAGATTATTGGAGCATGTTATGAGACTTGCTGCTTTATCGCCTGATGTAAATGCAGAATATTTATACTGTAGTTTTTATTGACAAAGAAAATAAAACAATCTTGGAACCAAAGTACAGCCGTGCCCAGAAGTTTTTGCAATTTTGTAAACGTTAGCTTCTGTTACAGCACATAGCAAAACTATTCAAACTTTTTTACATTTTGACACGTTAAAATAAGTTGATTTGGTATCATAGATCAAAATATATTATAAAGAGAAATAAAATATAAAAACGTAATGTGGCTTTGCTATCCTTTACTAAGCTTTACTAACCCAAAAATAACATTTAATGTTGCAGTTTTCCTTTACTTTTATTAAATAGAGTGAAGTTGCTCAACACTTGAGGGATTTTAGAAGATAGGATTTCTTTTTTGAGAAACATTTTATATTTGCTTTGGTCAGATTAGAATGAAATTTCATTTTACTATGTAGACCTTTCTAAGGGATTCTGCACATTACAGTAAGTTAAAGTTAAGACCTTTTTATGTCATTTTAAAGGCTATAATGTTTAAAATTCAACATGATATATGAGAAATATCAGTAAAGATGCTTTCTAGAATTCTTACTTTATTAGATTTTTTTTACATGTAAATATTTAGGATTATCAAAGATGTAATTACCAGACAAAGATGGCGAGTAAGACAAAAATACATATTGCCAAAAATTATTTTAGCTATTTTCTACCTTTTTAGGTTCAGCCTCAGCAGCCCCTCCCAGATCTTACCATTTGTCCTGAAAGATAAAAAATAACTGACATAACTCGTTCGGCATGATGAAAGAGGATAATCTCAACAAGCAACACATTGCACACCAATCTAAAGAAAAACAACCCAAGCGTACCTCAGTCTAGGTCTGTGCTCATGTGTCATCAAGTAGAAACTGGGCAAAAATGCTTTTAATGGCAGACAATACGCAGATAAGGAGACAATACAATACCCACAATAAGCAGAAAACATCTTGATGATTCCCAAAACTTTTGGGAAAATATTTTGTAGACTGATGAAATAAATGTAAAACTTTTTTAGACAGAGTACTAATGTCCTGTTAGATCTAATACAAAAACTAACACAACATCTCAGAAAGAAGTCAAATATCAATATGGCAGTGATGGCCTGAGTCATTTTTAATGGCACAATGGAGAAACTATTTGGTGAAGATCTGTTGTCAGAAAGACTCAACCCACTGATAAACTGAAGTCTGTTAATATGTATTTCTTAATAAAAATAAAAGAAGCAATAAAAAAACACGTACACATTTAAAATACGTACTACAGTCTATAAAGGAATAGCATAATCCATAAATGTTCGAGCATGTTTTGATTAACTCTGAGATCCTCCTCTAATGTGTTTTCAAACCGTAAACAGTGACATTTTGTGAAAACAACTGAAAAGAAAATGAATTCTAACTTTTAACCCTAAGACTACAGCTCTAAATGTCAAAAGGATGTTTCATTTGAACTGATTCTTAGAATGTTTTCCTCAGTTAAAAAAACCCGTCGTCTTCTGAACTGCAACATTTAGCAGATTTAACAAAGCATTCAGAAACCTCGTTTCTTCAGCTGAGTTCTATTCAAATAACAGACGACACGGTTTCACAACTCTGAGCAGTCTAAGCATATGTGCTTTGATTTTTCATGTGTTCAGCGGCTTTGTTTCTTTCTTTTCAAACTCTGCCAAGAGAGCAAAAATTAAAGCAACGGCAAAAAAAAGAAAAAAAAACTAAAATGATTGATGAGTGTGATTCATTAGCTTTGAATAGAAAATGAAAAAGACTTAAGGCCTCCTTGGATTTTCTAAATGCATCATCAATGGGAATATTCTATAATCAAGAAAAGGATGCTTTTAACCCTAAATGAAAACAACACAGGTAAAGCTGTTTTCATTACTAATTGAATTCATTTATCTCAAGGTGTTTTCTTTGGCTTATGTATCAAGATTTATAATAAAAGTATTACTGAGAGCTTATTCAAGGAAAAATTGTTTCCTCTCATTGCTATACAAGCCTTTGACCTTATATGCTCTCTAATATATACTAGATACTATATACTAGCTTATATACTATAGGATGTAATGCGTGGCAAAAAATATATATATATATAACTGAATCAAATTTAATTTAAAAGTTTTACTCAAACAAAACATTGACTGTGGATTGTACTATACAGGTGCATCTCAATAACTTTGAATAATAGTGAACATTTATGCAATTTAGTAATGTCAAAAGCTTAGGTTTTATATTATATGAAAAAGAAAATAAAACTATAACAATATATATAAAATTTTATGTTTATTTCATCAATGGCAGTGATTTTACCTGACAACTGAAAAGGATGAAAAAAATCTGACTGAAGTTACCATGTTATGACCTAGACAATCATTAAGGCGACTGTTGATTCCATAGTTGTCCAACTGGTTCGATTGACCCCCTTTAAAAAGAAGATGTGACACAAAATGTAATTGTTATTATATAATTATCTTATCTTACCATTATGTAAGCATGATTATAAAAAAAAAGTGTGGAAAAAGCAAAACGTTCAGCAGAAAAATAGATGCACAAGTATATGGAGTGACTGCAGACTTGTTAAGAATAAAAAAAACACACATTCAAGAGTTCCACATATTGTATGGATGTTGACTGCACCTGGAGTGAGTCGACATCAACGAATAAAACACATCAGCTACAATCACATTCCTTGAGTCAAGACACTTGTAAATGACAGCAGTCACATATGCTATAAATAAGGGCATCCTTTGGAAGCCTGTGTGTTTCACAGACATGTTTGAATGTATATTCAACTTTAATTATCGGATTTATATAAACAGACATCCATCCATCCATCCATCCATCTTCTCCCACTTATTCCATCAGGGTCACAGTTGGGCCGGTGCCTATCTCCAGCAGACTATGGGCGTAAGGCGGGGTACACCCAGGACAGGACGCCAGTCTGTCGCAGGACAACACATAGATACACAAGGACGCACCACTGCGCCACTGTACAGCCCTATAAACAGACAATTAAACAGAATTAATAAAAAGACAAAACTTTAAAATATTTTTTGTGAAACAAAGTTTTTTATTCATTAATGAGGAAGTAATTAAGGCGGGCCTATATTTATTCTTAATTAAAATAGCTAAATGCACTTCACCAAAACATCATTGCTCAGCCTATTAAAGGAAATTTGACCCTTTTAAATATCAGAGAATATGTTTGGTGTGCTACAGTAAACACACCTTATATATAGGAAAATAAAACAGAAAAGGAACTGACCCTTGCAAAATGAAATTTAACCTAAATAAGGCGGTAAATATCTGTAAATTACTGATAATAAAGAACTGGATCATCAATGCACAGATTAAAATCTCATTGAGATGATAAGTTCTCTAAAAGAAAACACATTTTTGTGTGGCATCTTTCATTTAACTGGTAATACAAAGCTATTTTTGTAGTTTAATTCTATGAAACTACTTTTTATAACAAAGCAAAAACTTTACTGAGCTTCATATTTCTTCACTTTTACAAATTACAAGTAGCCTATTACTAAAAACCCTTTACACCAATAAATGTTTATTTTACTCACAGTCAGTTTATCTCAGTAACTCATTTCTCAAAGGGAAACACTTCATATGGATCACTTATACACACAGAATTGTTTTAGAGCTTTTCTTTCTATCAAGTATGATAGTTTTCTGCAAACATATAATTTCTTAGTGTAATAAATCAGAACAAAAACAACAACAACAAAAACACTGAATATAGATATGTTTGCTTAATTGATAGTATGTCTAATAACTGCTTAAAGGTTCTCATCTTTCAGAGGTATTTCTAACCAGAAAAATGGCTCATTGAAATGTATATATTATAATATATTCGATTTGAATGTTTATTAAACATTTGATAATGTTTAATTTTACAATTTTTTTAAGGAAGCATAAAAAAGCAGCTTTCCTTTTCATCAAGGATGAACTGAGTTCTCTGTGTAATTTAATGACCAAGGTATGGGTATTTGCCTACTATTGTTCAGAGTTTAACCAATCAATCAATCAATCAATCAAATTTTATTTGTATAGCACATTTCAGCATCAAGGCATTTCAAAGTGCTTTACATA